>JAGVVM010019147.1:0-19563 GCA_019149425.1 Psidium friedrichsthalianum | reverse complement strand
TTCTGCACCCGACTGGAATGAACCTACATGTTTGAAAGTCTACATTTGCTTCTGGTACACAGGGGAAGTTATCGGTGATTTTTTTTAATCTGAGCGTAGTTTTCTGTTCGTTGTTCTCAGTGTGGGCATGACGAAGAGTAGAAAATATCGGAGTATGGAAATGATGAGTTTATGCTATTTAACTACGTTATATTTTCCAGTAGATAAATTTTCCCCACAACTGAATTGAACCGCATATTGATATCGTCCCGAGCCAGGGGTATCTTCTTTTGATTGTTTTATAGGTTACTTTGCTTTTGCTTGATTCATTTGGCCTCAAGACTTACTGTCGGAATTACATATGAGCGCAAAACGAAGCGACGTTTTTCGCAGTCACAGAGAATGATCACAAATTTCATCTTCACAAACCTGAAGCAAGCAAACCCTAGCTCGTGAATACGAAATTCACCTAAGTTTCTGCAGAATCATTCGAAAAGTGAGGTCTTGCAGAGCTTGTTGGAAAAGGTCGCCTCATCCAGGTCAATGGCTCGGTGAATCTCTAGTCAGTAAAATGAATCTAAGCACTTCCTCGCCTGATCCGGAGCAAAAATCACAGAAGGTCATTCTGCATCTGCTGAGAATGGAGGCTCACGGAGGCATCTTGTGATCAGAACAAGAAGACATCAGAACATGGAAGCGTGAAGAATAGTTTCCGTATCTGGCAAAGTTAGTGACGGCGCCATCAGCCTCAGAAAGACAAGCGGAAGCGGCAAGTTATTGAGCGCGTTGACTTCGTTAGAGTGGCAAGAGCAGCATGTGTAGAGGGAGCACAAGCAGTGACATTAGTGATGAAAGCAGCTGCAGCAGTTTGAGTAGCAGTGTCAACAAGCCTCATAAAGCAAATGACTTGAGATGGGAAGCCATCCAAGCTGTTCGGTCAAGAGATGGGGTCTTGGGTTTGAGCCATTTCAGACTGCTAAAGCGGTTGGGTTGCGGGGATATTGGCAGTGTTTATCTGTCAGAGTTGAGTGGAACCAAGTGTTACTTTGCAATGAGGTTATGGACAAGGCATCTTTAGCTAGTCGTAAAAAGTTGCTCCGGGCTCAAACAGAGAGAAAATATTGCAGTGTCTGGACCATCCATTCCTCCCAACTCTGTATACTCATTTTGAAACTGATAAGTTCTCATGTTTGGTCATGGAGTTTTGTCCTGGAGGAGACTTGCACACTCTTAGACAGAGGCAACCGGGGAAATATTTCCCTGAGCAGGCAGTAAAGTATGATTGAACTTCATCCTTGACGCTCTTTGATTGAAACTCGTACATGTTTGGATTAATTTTTAGTTAGTAAAGTTTGCCTTTGGTGATTTCATCCTTGGTTTGGGGGCTTGGTGGGCGAGGCTGAGGTAACTAGTTTTTCAGTTAAGTTGGTCTGCAGCATCTTTTAAGCTGATGACTATGCTATTTTGTCGAAGTTGCAATGAGAGAGAGAGAGAGAGAGAGAGATGGGGACTTGGTGGGAGGGCTGAGGTAGCTAGTTTTTCAGTAAAGTTGGTCTGCAGCATCTTTTAAGCTGATGACTATCCTATTTTGTCAACATCGCAATGAGAGAGAGAGACCTATAAATGTAATGGTAGCTTAAGTAACGATCAACAATTTGATTAGTATGACATAGGCAGTCTACATTTCGGAAAGACCTATAAATGAAATGGTAGCGTAAATAACAATCTTCCTTGTGCCTAATATTTCCTTCACCTTGGGATTCTTTTTAATGTAGCAAGGTGGAACTAGAAATCTAAAAGTAGCAAGAAAAGATGTATCTTCAACCATACGACTTGTGCGAAATTGCTTGGTTATATGGCATTTACGTATGAAAAAATCTTACATTCTAATATTTGTTTGCAGATTTTATGTAGCTGAGGTGTTACTAGCTCTAGAATACCTCCATATGCTTGGGTTGTTTACCGCGATCTTAAACCCGAGAATGTTCTTGTGAGGGATGATGGGCATATAATGCTATCAGACTTTGACCTTTCTCTTCGCTGTGCCGTGAGTCCAACTCTTGTTAAGACATCATCTCTCGAGTCTGAGCCTCTCAGAAAGAACCCTGCCTATTGTGCACAGCCAGCTTGCATTGAACCTTCTTGCATCCAGCCATCCTGTGCGGTTCCCACCACATGCTTTGGTCCCCGCCTGTTCTCCAGTAAGTCCAAGAAGGACCGGAAACCCAAAACAGAAACCGGGAACCAAGTCAGTCCTTTGCCCGAGCTCGTTGCGGAGCCCACTGATGCCCGTTCAATGTCATTTGTCGGAACCCACGAGTACTTGGCACCAGAGATTATAAAAGGAGAAGGTCATGGAAGTGCTGTAGATTGGTGGACCTTTGGGATTTTTTTGTACGAGCTCTTGTTTGGTAAAACCCCTTTCAAAGGATCTGGAAATCGAGCCACGTTGTTCAATGTCGTGGGGTCAGCCACTGCGATTTCCTGAGTCGCCTGTGGTAAGTTTTGCTGCTAGAGATCTAATAAGAGGGTTGCTAGTGAAAGAACCACAGCACAGATTGGCGTATAAGCGAGGAGCGACAGAAGTCAAGCAACATCTCTTCTTTGAAGGTGTGAACTGGGCACTGATCCGCTGTGCCACACCCCCAGAGGTACCGAAACCCGTCGAGCTAGAGCGGATACCACTACCACCGACACCAGCAAGCGAAAAGGCCACTGTTGCTGCCACTATCCCTGATAAGAAAGGTTCCGATAATTACCTTGAGTTTGATTTCTTTTAGTGCACTTGATGTTTAGGTACAATTTATATTCATAATTCAGGATATAGTTGTTTATCATCCTCTTGGGGGGTTGTTAGGAGTGAGTTTGATGAGTTTCCTTTGCTTGCAAGTTGTAAGAATAGATGGTAAGGAACTCCGTGTTTGTTTGTTGATGCCCGTTAACGATGTCAAATGTGGATTATATCATCAGTTCGTTAAGTTCACCTCTCTCTCTCTCTCTCTCCCTCCCTCCCTCTCCAAAAAGCTTGCTGATATGCCCCGGACTGTTCTATGGTCGGCTTTTGGTCGGTACATATGCTGGACCAGAAGTCATTCGAGCTGTTCGCGCTGCATCTTGAGGACAATTTGGCAGGATGACTCACTTTTCTGTGAAATGTGTTTATCCAAACAAGAGTTTCAAGAAAGCTAATATCATTGGTGCAGAGTTTGACTCTCCCGTTCTATAAAGATGCAAAGTAAAAGTTAGAGAGAGGAGACTCTCGTGGTCTACAAAGAGATAGAACAATAGTTGGAGAGAAGAGAATTAGAGATAGGATAGACCAAAAAAAAAAGTTTTGATGAAGCACGGAGTCACTCTTAGGCTTAAGCATGCAAGCGGAAGAGGCGTTTTGGCAGTGAGAAATTTGTGTTCTTCCGACGAACCGTGCTCAAGGAGCTTCTTTTTTTTTTTTTTTTCGGAAATAAAGATGCCTAGACCAAGCTGAATCAGGTTGTGGACATATGAGAGATAAACAACCTCAAATTGAGCACTTGATTTTTTCAGCTGGTCGAGTTGGAAAGCCGGCCGACCCGACGCACCCGTCGAGCGATGAGCATGGATGGCGTTGTTTTGATGGGGGTTGAGGAGGTGTATCAGCCTGGCGACCAAGATACCGCAACGAAGATGCAAAAATCTAACAATGCAAGAAAAATGTCTACCACGAGAAAAAGAAAGTGCGGTGAGCGTGGATCGAACACGCGACCTTCAGATCTTCAGTCTGACGCTCTCCCAACTGAGCTATCCCCGCTAATTGCTTTCAGATGCTATTATTTTAATTTATTAACTTTTCAGACTCTTTGAGGCTCACATGCATCACCGTCAGGCAGCATATGCGGAAGCATCTGATCGGTATTCCCACTTGTCGCTTTGACCACTCATATCACTTTATGATGGGGAGGAGCCCATCAATATCATGGTATGAATCATGAACCCCAAAAAGTTTAGCCACTTAGAATTGGACTTCGAGCTTTAGCAATTAACTAAGAATATAAGTGCGACAAATGGTGTGTATCTGATGAACAAAACACTTTCATGTGTGGGAAGGCAAGCGATTTCGATCGATGTCTCAACAATTTTCAGCGAAAATTAACTGGAATGACTACATTGAAGTTTCACGCAAAGATTTAGAACTAAGTTGACAAGATAAAAATTTAGGATTGAATTGACATTTGTATAATAAGTTGATAGCCGATTTCCAATTAAGCAATTTTACGTCTTCGTTTGGAAATTCAAGTTTGCATATCCTTACTTGCATGGAATCATGCATCTATTCACAACATTGTGTTTTTCGTTCCAAAGTGCCCCTATCCATTTTTTCCATCCATTAATATACAACCCTAACCACAACCTCTAACCCCCGAAACTTTGCCTCCATTACACCTCGCCACCGTCACCTGCCATTGAATGCTCGCCCGCAAACTTTCCATCGCCATGAATGGATCAACCCGTGTCACACCGCGAGGGACGACCTCAATCATCTGATGACAGCCTAGGAGATCAATTATACAGGGTCGACTTTTTTATGCAAGGGTTTAGACGACCAAATGAATTTCCATCGTCAAAGACCTACAATTTACTGTATGAATATTGCCTTTATTAACTCTATGATGAAACCCATATAACATATGAACGGGCATGAGAGAATTCAATGCGTGCATCTTCGAATATGTGCTTAATTAGATAAGATGGAACAGAAAGGGACTTATGACTAATCTAATGTGCAACATTAAAACTAGATGTATCTATCTTAATTTTATGAATTTATCTATGTCTGATGAAGCCTGATGACTTCATTTATGTGTTAGATATTTATCTTTGGATTTTCGATATTGTAGAATCTACATACTTCTATATTTAATTGTGTGCCTAATTTGATCCATGTGGTTATTAAAATTATGATTTTCAAATCTTAACACACGCAAAAGGCATTAGTTTTTTGTTGATACTTTAGCTACAAAAATACTTGGACACGGATGCATGAAATTTTGGCTTCACCATATCCCGTTTACATTAATTAACCATCAAAATGTGTAAATCCTTTTAAGCAAAACATGTTATGTGAATTAAAATCTCTATGACAAGCACTTTTTCTTTTTGTGCTCATTTCATTTTTATATGTGTATGGTCATTATTCCCTTGCGTTTATAGTCGAATGTGCCTATGAAACTGACGAGCATGGACAATAATGAACTTTACATCCAATGTCATTTACTGTCCATGAAAGTGAACGAACACTTTAAAACGTTAATAAACACTCTAATGTAACCTCTTCCTAATAACCCTATAAAACAACACCTGCATCTTCTCTCAACACATCCTCCAAATAACTTCCTAAATACAACACAAAAGTGAAAAAAAAAACAAAAAAACAGAAAGAAAATCTCTCAACCAAACATGGCCAAGTCCACCATCGTCTCTTCCGCGCTCCTTCTTGTCTGCGTCGTGGTTTTGAAGCCGGCTCTCGCCACTGTCGAACCAGCGCCGGGATACGATGTCTCCCTCGAGGCGTGCATCAAGAAAATGACTCAGCCGTGTGGGCTCGAGCTCTTCCACAACATCTTCCACGATGGCCCCGACGTGAGCGACTCTTGCTGCGGTATCCTGGTGGAGATGGGCGATCCTTGCCACTCGGAATTCGTCGACGTCGTCCTCAGCAACGACAATTTCTATGCTCGCACTGCCGACTATCTGAAGAGAAGCCTAAACGCATGGAAGCGTTGTAAATCGATCGTCAATGGGCACTGATGCACCAACTTCTTCGTAATGTAGAGGTGTTACTTGTTATGTAAGGTTTTGGGCACATATGCCCAAGAGAAAAAGATGATGTACGCTTGATAAATCATAAATGAAATAAGGAGGGTGTTTGTTAGTCCATTGTGATGATCATTTTATTATATTGATTTATTCTTCATTTTCGAAACCTAATTTAAATGTAAATCTAGGTTCACGCCATTTCCGCTCCTCAAATAGCTTTAGACACACCCTAAGACATAAAGTGTCCAAAGGAGCCCCATTGAGAGTTCAATAATGATTCATACCATTCGCTCAATGAGAAAATGGGTCAGATTATATAGGATCAAACTTATGGAATGGTATGAGTTGCCAAGAATTTTTTAACAACGAATAACCAGAGGTATTACTCGCTACATCAAAAAATTTCGATTAATGAATATGTAAATCCATTGAAAATTAAAACTAATCATATCAGATGAAATGTTTCTTCTTCTTTTGTGTTCCAATAAGAGACGTTTGCAGTTCTCTTGCTTTGTTACTATAATCATTTAACATTTGATTATATTAATCATTTTAATGATAGAATTCTAGTTTAACAGAATATTTGTAAAGTACATTTATCTATAATGTCACACTAAATTTCAATCTATTATAACTTAATAATTCAATTATTTAGTTGAATACCTTCAGAGGAATTCTTTGGATGAAGGTGTGATTTCTTTATGATTATAGCTTATATTTAAGATATTTAATTAACAAAGATCACTAACATGGGTCATACCCATTACCCAAAAAAAAACCTTCATAATAGTCGTTTGAGCACATTAATAAGTAAGATAGAGGAAATAAATTTTGTATAAAAAAAATAGGCAATGGAATAGAATATTATCGTTTTGAGAAATATCATGGTTTTTGTATTTTCACTAAATAGCAACTTTTACTCCTTCATTTGTGATTTCACTTAATTAGATCTCTGAGATTAATTTCGACAATCTCAATAAGCCAGGGAGTATTGTAGCTATTTAGAGGGTGGAAATAGCACGAAACTAAATCTAAACACTACATGAAAAAAAAAAAAAGGAGTTCCTTTTGTTAGTACCTAAAATCGCCAAATGTATATGTGTGTGTATATATGTATGAAGTTGAGAGAGAAAGAGAGAGTGTGTGCTACTTATAAAGTTGGGCAATTTTGCAAACCTCGAGAAAAATCAGCAAACAAAAAAAAAAAAACTATTGAACTTATTGTACTTGTGCCAATTTAGTCATAAATATTCAATTGGCCAATTTAATTTTAAAACCTTTTGACAGTTTACCAATTCACTCCTAAACTTTTAATTGGACTACTTTAGTTCTAAGTATTTTGATGATTTGCTAATTTAGCCTTGAAACTTTTAAAGATTTGCCAGTTATGATTGAAAATTGTTGACTAGTTAACATCGACCATCTTACATGACTCGTCTAGTGATAACATGTACAATTTTTTAAATTTTATTAAATGTGTATTATTTTTTCCTTTTTCTTTTCTTTTTTTTTTTACTTTTTTTAACTATAAGCCTACGAGGTCACTAGCGAGGATCAACCGACGACCTTTTTGACCTAGAGTTAAAATTGAGAAAAATTTAAAAGCATTGCAATAACTGTCCACATTAGTGCCGACAATAACATGTAGAATAATCGACTTGATTAGACCAACACATTAGCTGTATCCGGCCAAAATCAGCCAAAATGAATAAATTGACAAATCATCAAAATATTTAAAACTAAATTGGCACAACTAAAATGTTTAGAACTAAATGGGTGGGATAATTTCCAAACGTCCTAAACCTATTGCCTGAATGCCAATTCAGTTATAAACCTTTGACGATTTGCCAGTTTAGTTCTAAATCTTTTAATTGTGCCAATTTACTCCTAAACCTTTCGAAATTTTACTTATTTAGTCCTAAATGTAATCTTTGTATAATTTGTAAAAAGGAACTACATTGACAAATTATCAAAATTTTAAGACTAAATTAGCTTAATTAAAATGTTTATGATTGAATTGGCCGCCGTACAATAAGGTTATGACTTTTTGAACAATTTCCCCCTGAATTAATAAATCCTCAAAAAAATTATGACTAAATTGGTCAAATTAAAATATTTAAGACCCACCCTGCATTTGGTGGATCACATTCCCTGTATAATACCACAAAGTCATCTTCTTAAAAAGCACGCTAGTACCTTTACGATGAATATAAATGAGTTTTTTTTCTTCTATTTTCTGCTAATATGTGTATTTGACTTAGTTTTCTTTTTTCTTTTTTCGGGAAAAGTACCAAAAAAGTCTTAAACGTATTACATTGTTACGATGCAAAAGGTTTATGACTAAATTAGTCCAATTAAAAAGGTTTAGGACTTAATTAATACCAATGCAATAGGTTTAAAAAAAAATTATACTTAAGAAACTCGTTTGCTTTTTTTTTTTTTGGGGGGGGGGGGGGGGTGAAGTGAAGCTCGACACGACGTCGTTTGGCTGATCCTCAAAGGACACCGTTTTGGTCTGCAAAGGAGTAGACCATACAGTGTCACGTTGATTGAACCTCCGTGCGAAGTCGTGCAGCCTCAAGACCAAAACGATGCTGCTTCCGCTTTGCCAACTTATCTCGATGCGACACCATTTTCCCTTCCTTCTATAGGATGCTGTTTTGGTGCGCCCTTGTGTGACGCATTTCGGGTTGTGCACAGTGAACCTAAAACGGCGCCATTTTGTTTATTCCAAAAATTCAAAGATATTTTAAAAAAAAATTTCAAAAGACCCCAAAAATAAGAAAATTCTAGAAATTAGAAAAGTGATTTTCATGAACTTTTCACCCCCGGGTGAATTTTCGGCCCTAGATTAGCGTTGTTTGAAGATTGATGTCCGATTCAGTCTGATACCCATGTATTCCGACCTTCGAATTGAAATTGTTTGTTTAAACATGCCATTATTGAATTAGTTTGCATTGCGTTCGTTCCAGTCATTATTTGACGTATTTTCTTGATTAAGTGTTTACTATATCATTATCTTTTGATAAATTACCTGTTAAACTACTTTCCTAGGCGCTAGGTAAAGGTTTAATGGTAATTACACGAAATGACATAAAAACATTATGCATAATCATCTAGCCTGTTTAGATATCTAGCAAGTTTAAAATGATATATAAAATGTGTGATTACCTTAGAGAATATCAGTGGCTAGGTACCAAAAGAGCACTAATTATTCAGTTACCGTAAACGAGTCCCCCCAATCTAGAAGATCTGGTTACGTAAGAATCAAGACGACATTCCCATGTCTCAATTGGTTTCTATATGATTATTAGGTTAGTGGCGACTTCGAGTAACCTTTTAGGTTGCTAATCAGTAAACAAAATCCAATGTCATGCGCAATAGGACTTAGAAGGGTTCATGCCTAAATTAACATTCAATACCTCTAAACCTGTCGGGACCCTCAAGAGGGGTGAAGGGCAAGTTGCTACACTAGGCTCCTACTCCTGTGCCTAGGTCCATCTAGGTCTTGCTTGAAGCCCCGGTGCTCATGCCCATGCCCAATGCCCCAGCACCTTGTCCGCGGTCCACAAAGGTCAAGTTTAGGATCGTAGTACCCAAGCTCGGAGCTCCAATACCTAGGCCTAGGTCCACAAAGGTCATGCCTAGGTCCATTGATGCTGGGTTCAAAACCCTGTTGCTCGTCATCGATTCCATTGAGACGCAAGTGCTTGTGCCTCTATCCTCGGCACCTGAGTGAAGGTCCATCAAGATTAGACCTGGCTCCCCTGCTAGCCCATGCGCAAGTTACTAGTACTCAAATAATTATGTCTACTTAGATATTTTCCAAACCAAAACAGTAGAAAAAAAATTTCTAGTTCATCTTTAGGTTCTAGCCAAATGCCAATAAATATAGTTATTTTCTAGAGGAATGAGTTTCTTGAAATATTTTTTTTTAAAAAAATCTCATATTTTTTCATGAAACAAAATGGAGCCACATGGTTACTAGCTAAAAATTTGTTAATAGTGATACCTAGCCCCTTTTTCTCCCTATAGCACATTTCATTTGATTTTATTTCAATAGTGAAATCCAAAATATTTCCAGCGCATAAATAGCGTAATGTAAAGCCATTTGAAATTTTCGCCATTCCCAAAAAAGAAAAACGTGACCTCAATTTAAAGCTTTAAAGGAAACACGATAAGCACTAATAAAAAGCAGCAGAAACTGAAGGAGCTTTTAAGACGTTAATAAATACGCCAATGTAACCTCTTCGGCATAACCTTATAAAAGAACACCTGCATCTTCTCCAAACATATCCTCCAACTAACATCCTAAATACAACACAAAAGTGAAAGGGACAAAAACAGAAAAAAAAAAAAAAAATCTCTCAACCAAACATGCCAAGTCCACCATCGTCTCTTCCGTTCTCCTTCTTGTCTGCATCGTGGTTTCAAAGACAGTGCTTGCCGCGGTCGAACCGGCGCCGGGATATGACGTCTCCCTCGAGGCGTGCATCAAGAAAATGACTCAGCCATGCGGGCTGGAGCTCTTCCACAACATCTTCCACGACGGCCCTGACGTGAGCGACTCCTGTTGCGGCATCCTGGTGGAGATGGGCGATCCTTGCCACTCGGAATTCGTCGACGTCGTCCTCAGCAATGACAATTTCTATGCTCGCACCGCCGACTATCTGAAGAGAAGCTTAAACGCATGGAAGCGCTGTAAATCAATCGTCAATGGGCAGTGATGCACCAGCTTCTTCGTAGTATAGATGGGTCACTTGTTATGTGAGGTTTTTGGGCACGTATGTTCAAAAGAAAACCAACATAATGTACTTTCAATAATCATAGGTCACGCTCTTTCCACCACTCAACTAACTTTAGACACATCCTAAAACATAAAGAGTCCAAAGTAGCCCCCATTGAGAGCTCAATAATGATAAAATATATGACAAAGAAAAATATGGCCTTTAATGTAAATCAAATGAGCTGATGATTTCTATTAATCTTTGTTAATCTGCTGTTTCTTCTTTGTTTGTGTTCCACAAGAGAAGTTTACATGTTCTCATGCTTTTTTACTGTAATCATTTAGCATTAGATTATCCTAATAATTTTAATGATGGAATTCTAGTAACAAGTATTTGTAAAGTACATTTATCTACAAAGTCTCTCTAAGTTCAATCGCTGATAACCCCTTGTAACAATTCAATTATTTAGTTGAATATCTTCAGGTGAATTTTTTGGGTAAATTTGTGAATTCTTTATGATTATATCTTATTGTTAGGATCTTTAATTAACAAAGACCAATTAAAGGGTCCACAATCATTAGGGCCACAACAACAACAACCAAAAACCTTCATAAGAGTTCATTTAAGGAGTTGGGTTTTGCTTAGGGGTAAACATGATTTCAGAGTAGAACCTAAAAATTTGGAACCAAAAATCAGTAGAGAACCGATTAGGTTTTAAGGTATGCAGGGTAGATTATAGATTTCAAAATTGGAGACTATTTCGATATATAGATTCCAAGTTCCAAGTAAGTAGAACCTAGAGCTTAGAACTTTTAACCTGTAATATGTAACAAGTTTTTTGTGTTTTTCCTGGAGAGAAGAACACTATCAATGCAAAAGTTGGGTACGATGTTTACGTTGATGCCAAAAGTTTTCACTAGATCACTTAAATACGAAATCGGAGACAAAACGATCATTTTTTTTTTTTTGGTAAGGGACCAAAACGATCATTTTAGTGCTCTAGCGAGAATTTCGACCAAAATTAATCCGTGCCATTTTGAATAAAATTTTTAATATTAAGTGGCATTATTTAAAAAAATTAAGTCCACGTGGACTTCTAAACGTAAAATATATATAAAATAAAAATCAGATTTCAAAATAGAAAAATTAATTAAAAAATTTACATACATATTTTATTTAAAATAAATTGAAAATTTAGCTTAAAAATTTAACAAAGGAGTTAACAAAAGCAACCCAGCTAAACTTAAAAAAATTAAAAATAAAATATATTGCAAAAATTAAATTACCAAAAAAAATAAAAATACAAATTTATCACAAATAAATTAAAAAATTAGCTTAAAATTTTAACAAAAAGAGCTAAAAAAATAAGCTGGCTAAACTTTAAAAAAATTTAAACAAAGAAAAATTAAGAAAAATTTTTAAAATAAAATTTTCATTTAAATAAATTAAAAATTAGCATTAAAATTTTAACATAAAAATAAAAATAAAGAAAACATAGCTTAGTTTAAATAATTAAATTATATTTTAATAAAAATTATTTTAATTTTTAATTTATTTTCTCAATTTTAGCCTTTTTTAATTTTAGCTTTTTATTTTTTGACTATTAAGTTTTTTTTATTTTTTAATATATTTTTTATTGCTAATTGGACCTCTGGCAATCCACATCAATTTTAAATTAATAAAAAAAATGTCATGTCGAATTTTCCGCAATACATATCGGAGTTGACTCTCAAACGATTGTTTTTCACAAAATTCGCACTGATCGGATGAAACTTTTAGCATCAAAATAAGCCCCGCACATAACTTTTGGCACTTATACTATTCTTTTCTTGTGGAATCTTGTGGTAATCCTTAGCGTCCAATGATGAGTGTGTAATCTGAAATAATTAATCTAAACTTCCATTTCCAGTGATATTTATGACTAGAAATTTTATTTTGTTAATGTTTTACATTTATTTATGTGTCTAAATATGAATTATAATCAGTGGAGGTAGTAGTAACTGATGATCATATAGATAAAACTTGAACCAATACTAAAATCTGTGACAGGGTAGGTTCTAGGTTCTAGAGTATGCAGGATAAGTTTCAGATTCCAAAAATAATGAACATATTTCAACGAGTAAGTTTCAGGTTCTAAGGTAGATCATATACAAAATTTGGAACTGCTCACCCTAGTTTTGCTAATATAATAGTTTTTGGATGACGATGAGAATAGTAGAATGTTATAAGCCACAAATTCTTAAAGAAAAATAATCCACAATAGATTTTAATTGATTATTATTTACTTTTTAGATTGCTAGCCTTACAGTTACCAAAAACTATTACAAAATCAATTCTCAATAAAAATTGTACAAAAATAATGGAGAACAACATAAGCAATGGAAAAAAGTATCATCATGTGATTAATACAGACAGACTTACATTTTCATCACAATATGGGGAGTTTTGTATTTTCATAAATATAAATTTTTACTCTCTTCATTTGTGATTTTACTTAATTAGATCTCTAGAGATTATTTTCGTCAAACTCAATAAGCTGGGAGTTGTAGCTATTTAGATGGTGGAACCAGTGCTAGACTAATCCAAACACTACATAAAATATAGGACTCTTTTTATGAGAACTTAAAATCACCATAATCCAATATATATCTATTTATGTGTGTATGAAAAGGATAGAGAGAGAGAGTGTGTGTGTTCTACTTATAATGTTGGCAATTTTGCGAACCTTGGGGTAAATTACGAACAAAAAAAATCATAAACCAATTGCACTTATGCCAGTTTACTCGTAAATTTTTAATTTGGCCAATTTAATTCTAAACTTATTGACAATTTGCCAATTAAGTCCTAAAATTTTCAATTGTGCTAACTTAGTCCTAAAATTTTTGGCTATTTACTAATTTAATCCTAAAAATTTTGACGATTTGTCAATTTGACTGAAAATCGCTGACGTTGATAATATTTCAAAACTATTGATTTTTTTTCCGTTTTTGTTTCTTTCCTTTATTTTTTTCTAGCCCTAGGCATAGGAGGTCATCGGCCAACCCTCATCCATGGGCCAACGAGGGCCACAATGCCCTTGCCTCAACTAGCCCTTGCCTATAGCCTACAAGGATCAACCGGCGACCTCCCTAACCTAGGGTTAGGAAATAAAATAGGATAAAAGAAGAAAAGAATTTAAAAAAAATTAAAAAGGCAGTTCACGTCATCGCCAACCATGCAAAGTACAACTGACGACGCTGACTAAACCACCACATCAATGTTTTCCAGCTAAAATCAGTTGAAATGAATAAATTAGAAAATCATCAAAATGTTTAGAACTAAATTGATATAACTAAAAAATTTATAACTAATTGGCAAATAATTAAAAATTTTATGATTAAATTGGCCAAAATTAAAGATGTAAGGTGAACCCTGCATTTTGTGGATCACATTTCTTTTGTACACTTTATGAATTATAGAGACGAGACCTGGTTTTTTTATACCCGTAAACTCATCTTCTTAAAAAGCTCGCTATTATTATTATTATGAATATAATTTTTCTTTTTATTTTTCACTAATATGGGTATTTGACACAGTTTTTTTTTTTCATTCTTTTTTCATTTGAGAAGACTCGTTGTGCATTAGGAAGCAACACATCCATTTGTCCATCATTTCCTTCAGACAGAAAAAAAAAACTGTATAAAAAAATAAATTAAGAAATTGAATCGGCTTGTTTTATGTATGATGCGATAAGCATAACACCACTCGAAAAGAGTACCTTAGTATTCTACACATGTTTTTAAAGCTCGAGTCATCTATTTTGTTATAATTCCCTTTATTTCGTGAAAAATATTTTTTAAAAACATTTTACTCGTTTTTTTGTATTTGGTTCACTTGGAAAAACGAGCTAACGGAAAACCTACGCTTAAATTAATGAAAATGATGTTTTCCTTAAAATATCAAAAATCATTTTTCAAAAATCATGACTATGTAGCGGCACTTGGAACTAAAACTCTACGCACAGACACAAAATCCCCACACTAGTTCTCAGATCCTCGGCATCCTTGACCAAGTCTTCGACACTCTAGCCCAGGTCCATCAAGACCAAGCCCGAGATCTCGGTGCCCATGTTTGAATTCCTAGCATCAGCGATCGGGTCCATCAAGGCTAAGGTCAAACCCCGGTGCCGTGCCTGAGTACATTGCCTCGTGCCTGATGTACATTAAGGCCTCGTTCGAAGCCCCAATGCCCATGCCCTTACCTGATTCCCCAACACCCATCCCCGAGTTCACAAATGCTGAGCGCAAGATCCCAATACCCAAGCTCGAATCCCCAATATTCGGGCTTGGGTCCACAAAGGTCATGCCCAGATCCATTAAGACTAGGCTCGGGACTACGGTGCCCGACCTTAGGTCCATAGAAACCCCATCGAGACCCAAGTGTCTGTGCCCCGATCCCCAACACCCGAGGCAGGGTCCATTGAGGCTGGACTCAGGACTCTAATGCCCATATCTGATTCTCTAGCTGCCCATGCTCAAGTTATGAGTGCCTAGATAGTTATGTCTACTTAGGATAATCAAATCATATGTTTCATACCAAGAGATGAAAAATATTTTCAATTCACTTTTAGATTTCAGCCAAACATCAAAAAATATTGTCATTTTTTGAAAATATTTTCTGAAAGCCATGCTTAGTGAAACAAACAGAGCTATAGTATTACTAGCTAAAAGTTTGTCAAGACCGATAGTTACCCATTCTTTCCCTATGGTGCTTGTCATTTGATTTTATTTGAATATTGAATATTGAATATAGATATTTCCATCGCATAAATATCGTCATGTAAAGCCATTTGAAATTTTTTGCGGTTCAAAAAAAACATGAAAAAAATTGTCCTTTATTTCAAAGTTTGGAGGAAACATGAAAAGTACCTACAGAAAGCAGCAGAAACTGAAGGAGCTTTTTTAAAACGTTAACAAATAAGCTAATGTAACCTCTTTCTAATAACCCTATAAAAGAACAACCGCATCTTCTCTCAAGCATATCCTCCAACAACATCCTAAATACAACACATAATTGAAAAGAGGGGGGGCAAAACAGATAGAAATCTCTCAACCAAACATGGCCAAGTCCACCATCGTCTCTTCCGTGCTCCTTCTTGTTTGCCTCGTGGTTTCGAAGCCGGCACTTGCCGCTGTTGAACCAGCGCCGGGATATGACGTCTCCCTCGAGGCGTGCATCAAGAAAATGACTCAGCCGTGCGGGCTGGAGCTCTTCCACAACATCTTCCACAGCGGCCCCGACGTGAGCGACTCTTGCTGCGGTATCCTGGTGGAGATGGGCGATCCTTGCCACTCGGAATTCGTCGACGTCGTCCTCAGCAACGACAAATTCTATGCTCGCACCGCCGACTATCTGAAAAGAGGCTTAAACGCATGGAAGCGCTGTAAATCGATCGTGGAGGCCACTGATGTACCAGCTTCTTCGTAATATAGATGGGTCACTAGTTACGTGATGCTTTGGGCACGTATGCTGAAAAGAAAAAGAACACGACGCACGTTTAGTAAATCATAAATGAAAGGATTAATACCATGAAAAATTCCAAACTAGCACATCTACAATAAATTTACCTTAAATTATTTTTTCGACCACAAAAAACCCAAACCAGTAAACCAGTGATAAATTTACTCTAAACTAATTTTTTTTTACACAAAAAATCCCAAACTAGTAAATATGTGATAAATTTGTCCTCCGTTGTTTTCCGTTAAATTGAGTTAATACCATGAAAAATTTGAGATTGATAACCTGTGACAAATAAAGGGTAAAAATCCTAAACGTGTACATCCGATAATTGCCACATGTCATCCAATTTAACAATTTAATGATAAAACATAATGAAAACTAAGGAAGATAAATTTGTCACAAGTGCACCAATTTGAGGTAAATTTATCAAAAGTGTGCCAATTTGAAATTTTTGGTGATCAAAAAATAATTTTGAATAAATTTGTCACATGTGTTTACTAATTTTTCGTGACATTAACCCTGACTAAAATAAGGAGGATCCTCGTTACTTCTCTATATCGAGATAATTCATTAGGATCATCTTATTGTATCGGTTGCTTCTTCATTTTGAAAACCTAATTTACTTGTAACTCTGAATTGTACACAAAAATATCAGATTTCTTTGGGTTCAGTTTGTTTTGCAGTAAATCAAAATAATTGATTTGAAGAGCATTTTTTCTAAAGATTACTCCTTATATTGCTCACAAAAATGAATGGACAGAAAATTTGTTTATCGTCCACGAATATGCTTAGCCATAGGTTGATGTTGACAATGAAAACTTTTTTTTATCAACTAATTATCTTGAACAATATATGCAATTATCTTTAAAATATATATTTTTAAATTATCCATTTTGTACTGAATGGTAGGGAGCAGACCTGGTTTTGAGAGCCGGAAACTCATCTTCTTAAAAAGCTCGCTGCTATTATTTTTTATATAAATTGACTTTTCCTTCTCTTTTCTTGATAGTATGCGTGTTTGACTCGGTTTCTCCTCTTTCTTTTCTTTCTTAGGACGCAAAACATCCGTTTGTTGATCCTTCTTCTTCCGTCAAACCAGAAAAGGACTACATTAAAAAAAATCAATTAAGATATTATATCGACTTATTTTATGCATGATGCCATAAATATAACACCGCTCGAAGAGAATACATTGGTATTCTACACATGTTCTTAAAGCTGGAGTTCATCTATGTTGTTGTATAAGATTCGTATTTCAGATGTAATATTACTAACTAAAAGCTTGTTGAGAGTGATAGTTACCTTCTTCTTTTTTTCCTAGAGGGCTTGTTATTTGATTTTATTTGAGTGTTGAGTATTCGAAATATCCCCAATGCGTAAATATTGACGTGCAAAGTCATTCAAAAATTTTCACGATTTCGAAAAACCCGAAAAAAGTACTTACAAAAAGCAGCACAAAATAGATCCTTACTAAAAAGCTTATCTTAAGAACTTAACAATGTTATCATTAATAAATACGAATGGCGAGGAGAAGAACCTTTCTTAATCAAGAGGGTGAGAAAAGTACATCAACACCGTGTGGGGTCAACAGGATGAACGGTCCAGATTGGTTGGTGGAAAAATACAAAAGGAGTTCAGAAAGAGGAAGCTTGTGGTGAAGAGCCACGCCACCATCAATTAAAGCAAAAGGCTCCAAAGGAGCACATGAGCTGAGAGACTCTGCAGCTTCTTTTTTTTGCTTTCTGATCTTTCTGCCTTTTTTCTATTTTAAGAATTTCCCATTTTTATCGATATTTGGAGTACATTCAGCAAACACAAATCGAAATAAACCCATCTCTCAAAATTTCGCCGATTTCTTGCAAATTTCGCAATTATTCAAGCGGAGAATCGAGATTTTGCACACCATATATAAGGAAAGAAAAGTGGCCCTTTGAATGGGCTTTGTTTCAATTCACAGGCCACCCATTAAGTCCAGAAAGTCGAAAAATGCTTTTCAATTCGTTTTCAAGTTTTAGCTAAAAAGTCTAAAAAAGTATGGTCATTTACCTAAAAACAGCTTTTTGAAAAATTTCTCTAGAAAAGTCGAATTTTTCAAGAAAGAAATTGAGCCTTAAAAGATTATAAAAAGAATTTGCTGATATTCTAAATGCTATGATATTTTTTTTTTTTGGAAATTTGGGAAACATAGAATAAGAAAAATCGCATTTTTGATGTAGCAAATAAGTGGAAAATCAAAAGTGATTAGGGAGGTAGACTTTGCCAGTGTTTTTCAAGAAAGAAGACATGGGTTCCGATGTTTTGTGAGATCTAAATCTAAGTATGTAAAAGCTCTCTCTCCTGCCAAATGGTGAGAACTTCCTCTGGCACGCCTCTATTGACATCTCTCTCCCCTCTGTCTCTCTGTCTTTCTGCCGGTAGACTCTTACCAGTAGTGAAAAGAAGTCAAGAAAGTACTGAGAAGCTTGAATAGTACATCTGTACGTGAGCAAGATTGATCGGGGTAGTGAAAATAGAAGAATTTCTTGGTCGTTGCATTTCTTTACTGGGCTGCTGAAGGAAAAACAGGAGTCATGGCTACAGTTTCTCAGGAAGCGATCAATGAGCTCCGAGCTTTGATGGATCGAGGTCAGTTAAATCTTTGGGTTTCTGCTTTTTCTAATCTTGATTCGCTTTTGCTTCGATGCTTCGGTTCGCCTGTAGATTCTCGCATTCTTATTCTCGCTTTAGTTTTCTTGATCTTCCTTTTTGTCTTAATTCTTTTCTGTTTCTCGGGCTTTTGCTGGCAGTTGAGGAGCCATTGATGAGAACATTCGAGGTTCGCATTTTGCTTCTTTCTCTCGTTTCTGGGTATATTTTGATCTGTGTTCATGCAGAGGCGAGATCATTTGAGCTTTTCTACTGCTTTTCTTTGATTGTCCTCTAGTGGCGATTTCGGGTATTTAGTTTTGAATATTCTTGCTTTGCTAAAGTTGGAAATGCTGAGTGTAATTGATGCCCATCAGTTCAATTAGCTATTAGGGGACTAATCTCTTTCTGGGACTTGATTGCTCAACTCTTGCGATAGACAAGATTGTCTTGATCTGGGTAGTAGGATGATACTCGGACTGGACTGTATTTGAGCTTTTGGGTTCATTCGAATTACTATTGTCTGATTCTCAATTGGGAAGGATCTATTGTTTCGTTTGCATTTTTATTTTATAAAAGAGTTGATCTAGTTTCGTGATTGGAGCTCTTTGATCTAGTTTCGTGATTACAGTCTGAGCCTTGAATAAATTAACAGTTTTTGTTCATCTGGCAAGCTTGTTCTTGTGTTCAAGGGAAGTTCTCTTTTTGTTGCCTTCCCTTCCCTTAGTTTTTCTAGAGAGTGAGAGGGATTGGCTTGCTCAGGCAATCAGTAGCATCGGTATTAGGTGAACAAAACAGTAAGTTGTGGCATTTAATGGATTGGAGCATGATATTGAGTTGCCCAGGGAAGGTATGAATCTGTGAATTTGATGCTATCTAGTTGTTTCTAAACTGAATCATGAAGGTTACCCAAACACGTCAACGTTTCAGATCAGATGGG
>JAGVVM010019146.1:0-17955 GCA_019149425.1 Psidium friedrichsthalianum | reverse complement strand
GTACAAAAGGGCCAAAAGAAAGGAGAAGAAACTTCAAAAATAATGCATCCAAGGATAATAAAGACCGATTAATACAGACAGATACATTTGGGGACAATATGGGAGTTTTGTATTTTCATAAATAAATTTTTACTCTCTTCATTTGTGATTTTACTAATTAGATCTCTAGAGATTATTTTCGTCAAACCAATAAGCTGGGAGTTGTAGCTATTTAGATGGTGGAACCAGTGCTAGACTAATCCAAACACTACATAAAATATAGGACTCTTTTATGAGAACTTAAAATCACCATAATCCAATATATATCTATTTATGTGTGTATGAAAAGGATAGAGAGAGAGAGTGTGTGTGTTCTACTTATAATGTTTGGCAATTTGCGAACCTTGGGGTAAATTACGAACAAAAAAAATCATAAACCAATTGCACTTATGCCAGTTTACTCGTAAAATTTGTAATTTGGCCAATTTAATTCTAAACTTATTGACAATTTGCCAATTTAAGTCCTAAAATTTTCAATTGTGCTAACTTAGTCCTAAAATTTTTGGCTATTTACTAATTTAATCCTAAAAATTTTGACGATTTGTCAATTTGACTGAAAATCGCTGACGTGATAATATTTCAAAAACTATTGATTTTTTTTCCTTTTTGTTTCTTTCCTTTATTTTTTTCTAGCCCTAGGCATAGGAGGTCATCGGCCAACCCTCATCCATGGGCCAACGAGGGCCACAATGCCCTTGCCTCAACTAGCCCTTGCCTATAAGCCTACAAGGATCAAACCGGCGACCTCCCTAACCTAGGGTTAGGAAATAAAATAGGATAAAAGAAGAAAAGAATTTTAAAAAAAATTAAAAAAGGAGTTCACGTCATCGCCTACCATGCAAAGTACAAATTTGGTCCACGTGCTTATATTCCTAGCTAGCATTTCCCCTTTGGTCAGTTATCTCAGAGTGGCCAGCTCTGAGTGAGATTCATTTACAGCGCCTCTATGAAATAACCATTCTGTATTCAAATTCCGGAAAAAGAGGTCGAAAATCAGGATGTTACATAACTAATTGGCAAATAATTAAAAATTTTATGATTAAATTGGCCAAAATTTAAAGATGTAAGGCGAACCCTGCATTTTGTGGATCGCATTTCTTTTGTACACTTTATGAATTATAGAGAAGAGACCTGGTTTTTTATACCCGTAAACTCATCTTCTTAAAAAGCTCGCTATTATTATTGTTATGAATATAATTTTTCTTTTATTTTTCACTAATATGGGTATTTGACACAGTTTTTTTTTTTCATTCTTTTTTCATTTGAGAAGACTCGTTGTGCATTAGGAAGCAACACATCCATTTGTCCATCATTTCCTTCAGACAGGAAAAAAAAACTGTATAAAAAAATAAATTAAGAAATTGAATCGGCTTGTTTTATGTATGATGCGATAAGCATAACACCACTCGAAAAGAGTACCTTAGTATTCTACACATGTTTTTAAAGCTCGAGTCATCTATTTTGTTATAATTCCCTTTATTTCGTGAAAAATATTTTTAAGAAAACATTTTACTCGTTTTTTGGTATTTGGTTCACTTGGAAAAACGAGCTAACGGAAAACCTACGCTTAAATTAATGAAAATGATGTTTTCCTTAAAATATCAAAAATCATTTTTCAAAAATCATGACTATGCAGCGGCACTTGGAACTAAAACTCTACGCACAGACACAAAATTCCCCACACTAGTTCTCAGATCCTCGGCATCCTTGACCAAGTCTTCGACACTCTAGCCCAGGTCCATCAAGACCAAGCCCGAGATCTCGGTGCCCATGTTTGAATTCCTAGCATCAGCGATCGGGTCCATCAAGGCTAAGGTCAAAACCCCGGTGCCCGTGCCTGAGTACATTAGGCCTCGTTCGAAGCCCCAATGCCCATGCCCTTACCTGATTCCCCAACACCCATCCCCGAGTCCACCAATGCTGAGCGCAAGATCCCAATACCCAAGCTCGAATCCCCAATATTCGGGCTTGGGTCCACAAAGGTCATGCCCAGATCCATTAAGACTAGGCTCGGGACTACGGTGCCCGACCTTAGGTCCATAGAAACCCCATCGAGACCCAAGTGTCTGTGCCCCGATCCCCAACACCCGAGGCAGGGTCCATTGAGGCTGGACTCAGGACTCTAATGCCCATATCTGATTCTCTAGCTGCCCATGCTCAAGTTATGAGTGCCTAGATAGTTATGTCTACTTAGGATAATCAAATCATATGTTTCATACCAAGAGATGAAAAATATTTTCAATTCACTTTTAGATTTCAGCCAAACATAAAAAAAATATTGTCATTTTTTGAAAATATTTTCTGAAAGCCATGCTTAGTGAAACAAACAGAGCTATAGTATTACTAGCTAAAAGTTTGTCAAGACCGATATATAGTTACCCATTCTTTCCCTATGGTGCTTGTCATTTGATTTTATTTGAATATTGAATATTGAGATATTTCCATCGCATAAATATCGTCATGTAAAGCCATTTGAAATTTTTTGCGGTTCAAAAAAAACATGAAAAAAGATTGTCCTTTATTTCAAAGTTTTGAAGGAAACATGAAAAGTACCTACAGAAAACAGCAGAAACTGAAGGAGCTTTTTTAAAACGTTAACAAATAAGCTAATGTAACCTCTTTCTAATAACCCTATAAAAGAACAACCGCATCTTCTCTCAAGCATATCCTCCAACAACATCCTAAATACAACACATAATTGAAAAGAGGGGGGGCAAAACAGATAGAAATCTCTCAACCAAACATGGCCAAGTCCACCATCGTCTCTTCCGTGCTCCTTCTTGTTTGCCTCGTGGTTTCGAAGCCGGCACTTGCCGCTGTTGAACCAGCGCCGGGATATGACGTCTCCCTCGAGGCGTGCATCAAGAAAATGACTCAGCCGTGCGGGCTGGAGCTCTTCCACAACATCTTCCACAGCGGCCCCGACGTGAGCGACTCTTGCTGCGGTATCCTGGTGGAGATGGGCGATCCTTGCCACTCGGAATTCGTCGACGTCGTCCTCAGCAACGACAAATTCTATGCTCGCACCGCCGACTATCTGAAAAGAGGCTTAAACGCATGGAAGCGCTGTAAATCGATCGTGGAGGCCACTGATGTACCAGCTTCTTCGTAATATAGATGGGTCACTAGTTACGTGATGCTTTGGGCACGTATGCTGAAAAGAAAAAGAACACGACGCACGTTTAGTAAATCATAAATGAAAGGATTAATACCATGAAAAATTCCAAACTAGCACATCTACAATAAATTTACCTTAAATTATTTTTTCGACCACAAAAAACCCAAACCAGTAAACCAGTGATAAATTTACTCTAAACTAATTTTTTTTTACACAAAAAATCCCAAACTAGTAAATATGTGATAAATTTGTCCTCCGTTGTTTTCCGTTAAATTGAGTTAATACCATGAAAAATTTGAGATTGATAACCTGTGACAAATAAAGGGTAAAAATCCTAAACGTGTACATCCGATAATTGCCACATGTCATCCAATTTAACAATTTAATGATAAAACATAATGAAAACTAAGGAAGATAAATTTGTCACAAGTGCACCAATTTGAGGTAAATTTATCAAAAGTGTGCCAATTTGAAATTTTTGGTGATCAAAAATAATTTTGAATAAATTTGTCACATGTGTTTACTAATTTTTCGTGACATTAACCCTGACTAAAATAAGGAGGATCCTCGTTACTTCTCTATATCGAGATAATTCATTAGGATCATCTTATTGTATCGGTTGCTTCTTCATTTTGAAAACCTAATTTACTTGTAACTCTGAATTGTACACAAAAATATCGGATTTCTTTGGGTTCAGTTTGTTTTGCAGTAAATCAAAATAATTGATTTGAAGAGCATTTTTTCTAAAGATTACTCCTTATATTGCTCACAAAAATGAATGGACAGAAAATTTGTTTATCGTCCACGAATATGCTTAGCCATAGGTTGATGTTGACAATGAAAACTTTTTTTTATCAACTAATTATCTTGAACAATATATGCAATTATCTTTAAAATATATATTTTTTAAATTATCCATTTTGTACTGAATGGTAGGGAGCAGACCTGGTTTTGAGAGCCGGAAACTCATCTTCTTAAAAGCTCGCTGCTATTATTTTTTTTATATAAATTGACTTTTCCTTCTCTTTTCTTGATAGTATGCGTGTTTGACTCGGTTTCTCCTCTTTCTTTTCTTTCTTAGGACGCAAAACATCCGTTTGTTGATCCTTCTTCTTCCGTCAAACCAGAAAAGGACTACATTAAAAAAAAAATCAATTAAGATATTATATCGACTTATTTTATGCATGATGCCATAAATATAACACCGCTCGAAGAGAATACATTGGTATTCTACACATGTTCTTAAAGCTGGAGTTCATCTATGTTGTTGTATAAGATTCGTATTTCAGATGTAATATTACTAACTAAAAGCTTGTTGAGAGTGATAGTTACCTTCTTCTTTTTTCCTAGAGGGCTTGTTATTTGATTTTATTTGAGTGTTGAGTATTCGAAATATCCCCAATGCGTAAATATTGACGTGCAAAGTCATTCAAAAATTTTCACGATTTCGAAAAACCCGAAAAAAGTACTTACAAAAAGCAGCACAAAATAGATCCTTACTAAAAAGCTTATCTTAAGAACTTAACAATGTTATCATTAATAAATACGAATGGCGAGGAGAAGAACCTTTCTTAATCAAGAGGGTGAGAAAAGTACATCAACACCGTGTGGGGTCAACAGGATGAACGGTCCAGATTGGTTGGTGGAAAAATACAAAAGGAGTTCAGAAAGAGGAAGCTTGTGGTGAAGAGCCACGCCACCATCAATTAAAGCAAAAGGCTCCAAAGGAGCACATGAGCTGAGAGACTCTGCAGCTTCTTTTTTTTGCTTTCTGATCTTTCTGCCTTTTTTCTATTTTAAGAATTTCCCATTTTTATCGATATTTGGAGTACATTCAGCAAACACAAATCGAAATAAACCCATCTCTCAAAATTTCGCCGATTTCTTGCAAATTTCGCAATTATTCAAGCGGAGAATCGAGATTTTGCACACCATATATAAGGAAAGAAAAGTGGCCCTTTGAATGGGCTTTGTTTCAATTCACAGGCCACCCATTAAGTCCAGAAAGTCGAAAAATGCTTTTCAATTCGTTTTCAAGTTTTAGCTAAAAAGTCTAAAAAAGTATGGTCATTTACCTAAAAAAACAGCTTTTTGAAAAATTTCTCTAGAAAAGTCGAATTTTTCAAGAAAGAAATTGAGCCTTAAAAGATTATAAAAAGAATTTGCTGATATTCTAAATGCTATGATATTTTTTTTTTGGAAATTTGGGAAACATAGAATAAGAAAAATCGCATTTTTGATGTAGCAAATAAGTGGAAAATCAAAAGTGATTAGGGAGGTAGACTTTGCCAGTGTTTTTCAAGAAAGAAGACATGGGTTCCGATGTTTTGTGAGATCTAAATCTAAGTATGTAAAAGCTCTCTCTCCTGCCAAATGGTGAGAACTTCCTCTGGCACGCCTCTATTGACATCTCTCTCTCCTCTGTCTCTCTGTCTTTCTGCCGGTAGACTCTTACCAGTAGTGAAAAGAAGTCAAGAAAGTACTGAGAAGCTTGAATAGTACATCTGTACGTGAGCAAGATTGATCGGGGTAGTGAAAATAGAAGAATTTCTTGGTCGTTGCATTTCTTTACTGGGCTGCTGAAGGAAAAACAGGAGTCATGGCTACAGTTTCTCAGGAAGCGATCAATGAGCTCCGAGCTTTGATGGATCGAGGTCAGTTAAATCTTTGGGTTTCTGCTTTTTCTAATCTTGATTCGCTTTTGCTTCGATGCTTCGGTTCGCCTGTAGATTCTCGCATTCTTATTCTCGCTTTAGTTTTCTTGATCTTCCTTTTTGTCTTAATTCTTTTCTGTTTCTCGGGCTTTTGCTGGCAGTTGAGGAGCCATTGATGAGAACATTCGAGGTTCGCATTTTGCTTCTTTCTCTCGTTTCTGGGTATATTTTGATCTGTGTTCATGCAGAGGCGAGATCATTTGAGCTTTTCTACTGCTTTTCTTTGATTGTCCTCTAGTGGCGATTTCGGGTATTTAGTTTTGAATATTCTTGCTTTGCTAAAGTTGGAAATGCTGAGTGTAATTGATGCCCATCAGTTCAATTAGCTATTAGGGGACTAATCTCTTTCTGGGACTTGATTGCTCAACTCTTGCGATAGACAAGATTGTCTTGATCTGGGTAGTAGGATGATACTCGGACTGGACTGTATTTGAGCTTTTGGGTTCATTCGAATTACTATTGTCTGATTCTCAATTGGGAAGGATCTATTGTTTCGTTTGCATTTTTATTTTATAAAAGAGTTGATCTAGTTTCGTGATTGGAGCTCTTTGATCTAGTTTCGTGATTACAGTCTGAGCCTTGAATAAATTAACAGTTTTTGTTCATCTGGCAAGCTTGTTCTTGTGTTCAAGGGAAGTTCTCTTTTTGTTGGCTTCCCTTCCCTTAGTTTTTCTAGAGAGTGAGAGGGATTGGCTTGCTCAGGCAATCAGTAGCATCGGTATTAGGTGAACAAAACAGTAAGTTGTGGCATTTAATGGATTGGAGCATGATATTGAGTTGCCCAGGGAAGGTATGAATCTGTGAATTTGATGCTATCTAGTTGTTTCTAAACTGAATCATGAAGGTTACCCAAACACGTCAACGTTCAGATCAGATGGATATTCTTAGACAGGGTGCTTCAATATGATTATCACCCTTTTTTTTATCAGCCTTTGGTAACGCCTAATGTTAGTGGCCTGTACTCACTGTTTCACAAATCAAGCCGCCTCTTACAATGACTTAGGTTGTCGCTTCCCATCGATGTTGCAAGGTGCATATCAACATTAACATCACCTTTATCCTAAACCAGTTGGGATCAGCGGTCGATGAACCCGAAGCAAAAAGTATAAAATATACTAAAATAAAAGCAAAGACATGGATACCACAAAAACAAAATAAAATAAATATAAAAAATAAAAAGGACTAAACAGGGTGCTCTGGAACATAGGAAATCGCCTCCCTTTGCAATGCGAATAGCTTTCCTCCACGCCGTCCTAAGACAGACTGTACGCCAATCTATTTTCCACTCCATTAAATCTTATTTTACTATCTTCCCCTAAGTAAGTTTCGGCCTATGTTTCAAGGTGCATATGCTGCAAGAAAAAATAAAATACAGGTAAAGATAAGCCTATGAGTCTATTCTCTTGAACTATTCAGGCTGTCAGTATCTGATCCACTCACATATGTAGGAGATAATTTCTCTGTATTCCACCACTATTCAATCTTTTGGTGCAACTTAAGAAGTACTTAGTACTTCTTAAAGTTGCACCAAAAGATTGAATAGTGGTGGAATACAGAGAAATTATCTCCTACATATGTGAGTGGATCAGATACTGACAGCCTGAATAGTTCAAGAGAATAGACTCATAGGCTTATCTTTACCTGTATTTTATTTTTCTTGCAGCATATGCACCTTGAAACATAGGCCGAAACTTACTTAGGGGAAGATAGTAAAATAAGATTTAATGGAGTGGAAAATAGATTGGCGTACAGTCTGTCTTAGGACGGCGTGGAGGAAAGCTATTCGCATTGCAAAGGGAGGCGATTTCCTATGTTCCAGAGCACCCTGTTTAGTCCTTTTTATTTTTTATATTTATTTTATTTTTTTTTGTGGTATCCATGTCTTTGCTTTTATTTTAGTATATTTTATACTTTTTGCTTCGGGTTCATCGACCGCTGATCCCAACTGGTTTAGGATAAAGGTGATGTTAATGTTGATATGCACCTTGCAACATCGATGGGAAGCGACAACCTAAGTCATTGTAAGAGGCGGCTTGATTTGTGAAACAGTGAGTACAGGCCACTAACATTAGGCGTTACCAAAGGCTGATAAAAAAAAGGGTGATAATCATATTGAAGCACCTGTCTAAGAATATCCATCTGATCTGAACGTTGACGTGTTTGGGTAACCTTCATGATTCAGTTTAGAAACAACTAGATAGCATCAAATTCACAGATTCATACCTTCCCTGGGCAACTCAATATCATGCTCCAATCCATTAAATGCCACAACTTACTGTTTTGTTCACCTAATACCGATGCTACTGATTGCCTGAGCAAGCCAATCCCTCTCACTCTCTAGAAAAAACTAAGGGAAGGGAAGCCAACAAAAAGAGAACTTCCCTTGAACACAAGAACAAGCTTGCCAGATGAACAAAAAACTGTTAATTTATTCAAGGCTCAGACTGTAATCACGAAACTAGATCAAAGAGCTCCAATCACGAAACTAGATCAACTCTTTTATAAAATAAAAATGCAAACGAAACAATAGATCCTTCCCAATTGAGAATCAGACAATAGTAATTCGAATGAACCCAAAAGCTCAAATACAGTCCAGTCCGAGTATCATCCTACTACCCAGATCAAGACAATCTTGTCTATCGCAAGAGTTGAGCAATCAAGTCCCAGAAAGAGATTAGTCCCCTAATAGCTAATTGAACTGATGGGCATCAATTACACTCAGCATTTCCAACTTTAGCAAAGCAAGAATATTCAAAACTAAATACCCGAAATCGCCACTAGAGGACAATCAAAGAAAAGCAGTAGAAAAGCTCAAATGATCTCGCCTCTGCATGAACACAGATCAAAATATACCCAGAAACGAGAGAAAGAAGCAAAATGCGAACCTCGAATGTTCTCATCAATGGCTCCTCAACTGCCAGCAAAAGCCGAGAAACAGAAAAGAATTAAGACAAAAAGGAAGATCAAGAAAACTAAAGCGAGAATAAGAATGCGAGAATCTACAGGCGAACCGAAGCATCGAAGCAAAAGCGAATCAAGATTAGAAAAAGCAGAAACCCAAAGATTTAACTGACCTCGATCCATCAAAGCTCGGAGCTCATTGATCGCTTCCTGAGAAACTGTAGCCATGACTCCTGTTTTTCCTTCAGCAGCCAGTAAAGAAATGCAACGACCAAGAAATTCTTCTATTTTCACTACCCCGATCAATCTTGCTCACGTACAGATGTACTATTCAAGCTTCTCAGTACTTTCTTGACTTCTTTTCACTACTGGTAAGAGTCTACCGGCAGAAAGACAGAGAGACAGAGGAGAGAGAGATGTCAATAGAGGCGTGCCAGAGGAAGTTCTCACCATTTGGCAGGAGAGAGAGCTTTTACATACTTAGATTTAGATCTCACAAAACATCGGAACCCATGTCTTCTTTCTTGAAAAACACTGGCAAAGTCTACCTCCCTAATCACTTTTGATTTTCCACTTATTTGCTACATCAAAAATGCGATTTTTCTTATTCTATGTTTCCCAAATTTCCAAAAAAAAAAAATATCATAGCATTTAGAATATCAGCAAATTCTTTTTATAATCTTTTAAGGCTCAATTTCTTTCTTGAAAAATTCGACTTTTCTAGAGAAATTTTTCAAAAAGCTGTTTTTAGGTAAATGACCATACTTTTTAGACTTTTTAGCTAAAACTTGAAAACGAATTGAAAAGCATTTTTCGACTTTCTGGACTTAATGGGTGGCCTGTGAATTGAAACAAAGCCCATTCAAAGGGCCACTTTTCTTTCCTTATATATGGTGTGCAAAATCTCGATTCTCCGCTTGAATAATTGCGAAATTTGCAAGAAATCGGCGAAATTTTGAGAGATGGGTTTATTTCGATTTGTGTTTGCTGAATGTACTCCAAATATCGATAAAAATGGGAAATTCTTAAAATAGAAAAAAGGCAGAAAGATCAGAAAGCAAAAAAAAGAAGCTGCAGAGTCTCTCAGCTCATGTGCTCCTTTGGAGCCTTTTGCTTTAATTGATGGTGGCGTGGCTCTTCACCACAAGCTTCCTCTTTCTGAACTCCTTTTGTATTTTCCACCAACCAATCTGGACCGTTCATCCTGTTGACCCCACACGGTGTTGATGTACTTTTCTCACCCTCTTGATTAAGAAAGGTTCTTCTCCTCGCCATTCGTATTTATTAATGATAACATTGTTAAGTTCTTAAGATAAGCTTTTTAGTAAGGATCTATTTTGTGCTGCTTTTTGTAAGTACTTTTTTCGGGTTTTTCGAAATCGTGAAAATTTTTGAATGACTTTGCACGTCAATATTTACGCATTGGGGATATTTCGAATACTCAACACTCAAATAAAATCAAATAACAAGCCCTCTAGGAAAAAAAGAAGAAGGTAACTATCACTCTCAACAAGCTTTTAGTTAGTAATATTACATCTGAAATACGAATCTTATACAACAACATAGATGAACTCCAGCTTTAAGAACATGTGTAGAATACCAATGTATTCTCTTCGAGCGGTGTTATATTTATGGCATCATGCATAAAATAAGTCGATATAATATCTTAATTGATTTTTTTTTAATGTAGTCCTTTTCTGGTTTGACGGAAGAAGAAGGATCAACAAACGGATGTTTTGCGTCCTAAGAAAGAAAAGAAAGAGGAGAAACCGAGTCAAACACGCATACTATCAAGAAAAGAGAAGGAAAAGTCAATTTATAAAAAAAAATAATAGCAGCGAGCTTTTTAAGAAGATGAGTTTCCGGCTCTCAAAACCAGGTCTGCTCCCTACCATTCAGTACAAAATGGATAATTTAAAAAATATATATTGTAAAGATAATTGCATATATTGTTCAAGATAATTAGTTGATAAAAAAAAAGTTTTCATTGTCAACATCAACCTATGGCTAAGCATATTCGTGGACGATAAACAAATTTTCTGTCCATTCATTTTTGTGAGCAATATAAGGAGTAATCTTTAGAAAAAATGCTCTTCAAATCAATTATTTTGATTTACTGCAAAACAAACTGAACCCAAAGAAATCCGATATTTTTGTGTACAATTCAGAGTTACAAGTAAATTAGGTTTTCAAAATGAAGAAGCAACCGATACAATAAGATGATCCTAATGAATTATCTCGATATAGAGAAGTAACGAGGATCCTCCTTATTTTAGTCAGGGTTAATGTCACGAAAAATTAGTAAACACATGTGACAAATTTATTCAAAATTATTTTTTGATCACCAAAAATTTCAAATTGGCACACTTTTGATAAATTTACCTCAAATTGGTGCACTTGTGACAAATTTATCTTCCTTAGTTTTCATTATGTTTTATCATTAAATTGTTAAATTGGATGACATGTGGCAATTATCGGATGTACACGTTTAGGATTTTTACCCTTTATTTGTCACAGGTTATCAATCTCAAATTTTTCATGGTATTAACTCAATTTAACGGAAAACAACGGAGGACAAATTTATCACATATTTACTAGTTGGGATTTTTTGTGTAAAAAAAAATTAGTTTAGAGTAAATTTATCACTGGTTTACTGGTTTGGGTTTTTTGTGGTCGAAAAAATAATTTAAGGTAAATTTATTGTAGATGTGCTAGTTTGGAATTTTTCATGGTATTAATCCTTTCATTTATGATTTACTAAACGTGCGTCGTGTTCTTTTTCTTTTCAGCATACGTGCCCAAAGCATCACGTAACTAGTGACCCATCTATATTACGAAGAAGCTGGTACATCAGTGGCCTCCACGATCGATTTACAGCGCTTCCATGCGTTTAAGCCTCTTTTCAGATAGTCGGCGGTGCGAGCATAGAATTTGTCGTTGCTGAGGACGACGTCGACGAATTCCGAGTGGCAAGGATCGCCCATCTCCACCAGGATACCGCAGCAAGAGTCGCTCACGTCGGGGCCGCTGTGGAAGATGTTGTGGAAGAGCTCCAGCCCGCACGGCTGAGTCATTTTCTTGATGCACGCCTCGAGGGAGACGTCATATCCCGGCGCTGGTTCAACAGCGGCAAGTGCCGGCTTCGAAACCACGAGGCAAACAAGAAGGAGCACGGAAGAGACGATGGTGGACTTGGCCATGTTTGGTTGAGAGATTTCTATCTGTTTTGCCCCCCTCTTTTCAATTATGTGTTGTATTTAGGATGTTGTTGGAGGATATGCTTGAGAGAAGATGCGGTTGTTCTTTTATAGGGTTATTAGAAAGAGGTTACATTAGCTTATTTGTTAACGTTTTAAAAAAGCTCCTTCAGTTTCTGCTGTTTTCTGTAGGTACTTTTCATGTTTCCTTCAAAACTTTGAAATAAAGGACAATTTTTTTCATGTTTTTTTTGAACCGCAAAAAATTTCAAATGGCTTTACATGACGATATTTATGCGATGGAAATATCTCAATATTCAATATTCAAATAAAATCAAATGACAAGCACCATAGGGAAAGAATGGGTAACTATATATCGGTCTTGACAAACTTTTAGCTAGTAATACTATAGCTCTGTTTGTTTCACTAAGCATGGCTTTCAGAAAATATTTTCAAAAAAATGACAATATTTTTTTTATGTTTGGCTGAAATCTAAAAGTGAATTGAAAATATTTTTCATCTCTTGGTATGAAACATATGATTTGATTATCCTAAGTAGACATAACTATCTAGGCACTCATAACTTGAGCATGGGCAGCTAGAGAATCAGATATGGGCATTAGAGTCCTGAGTCCAGCCTCAATGGACCCTGCCTCGGGTGTTGGGGATCGGGGCACAGACACTTGGGTCTCGATGGGGTTTCTATGGACCTAAGGTCGGGCACCGTAGTCCCGAGCCTAGTCTTAATGGATCTGGGCATGACCTTTGTGGACCCAAGCCCGAATATTGGGGATTCGAGCTTGGGTATTGGGATCTTGCGCTCAGCATGGTGGACTCGGGGATGGGTGTTGGGGAATCAGGTAAGGGCATGGGCATTGGGGCTTCGAACGAGGCCCTAATGTACTCAGGCACGGGCACCGGGGTTTTGACCTTAGCCTTGATGGACCCGATCGCTGATGCTAGGAATTCAAACATGGGCACCGAGATCTCGGGCTTGGTCTTGATGGACCTGGGCTAGAGTGTCGAAGACTTGGTCAAGGATGCCGAGGATCTGAGAACTAGTGTGGGGAATTTTGTGTCTGTGCGTAGAGTTTTAGTTCCAAGTGCCGCTGCATAGTCATGATTTTTGAAAAATGATTTTTGATATTTTAAGGAAAACATCATTTTCATTAATTTAAGCGTTTTTCCGTTAGCTCGTTCCCAAGTGAACCAAATACCAAAAAAACGAGTAAAATGTTTTCTTAAAAAATATTTTTCACGAAATAAAGGGAATTATAACAAAATAGATGACTCGAGCTTTAAAAACATGTGTAGAATACTAAGGTACTCTTTTCGAGTGGTGTTATGCTTATCGCATCATACATAAAACAAGCCGATTCAATTTCTTAATTTATTTTTTTATACAGTTTTTTTTTCCTGTCTAAGGAAATGATGGACAAATGGATGTGTTGCTTCCTAACAAATGGATGAATGAAAAATGAAAAAAAAAAACTGTGTCAAATACCCATTTTGAAAATAAAAGGAAAAATTATATTCATAACAATAATAATAGCGAGCTTTTAAGAAGATGAGTTTACGGGTATAAAAAAACCAGGTCTCTTCTCTATAATTCATAAAGTGTACAAAAGAAATGCGATCCACAAATCGCCTACATCTTTAATTTTTTAAAATTTAATCCTTAATCTTTTAATTATTTAATCCAATTTAGTTATGTAACATCCTGATTTTCGACCTCTTTTTCCGGAATTTGAATACAGAATGGTTATTTCATAGAGGCGCTGTAAATGAATCTCACTCAGAGCTGGCCACTCTGAGATAACTGACCAAAGGGGAAATGCTAGCTAGGAATATAAGCACGTGGACCAAATGGTCGATACGCGTGACTCCTAAAAGCCACCCGTTAGTTTGAGAATTTATTTAAAGCTGTCGTCTTATGAATGAGGCCACGAATTGAGTTCGAAATAGGGCAATCGACTCTCAAGAGTGTTACGGAGGTTGAAATTGGATGTCGTCTAGGAAGGCGTGAATTGACAGCTTGGCATTGAAATGCCTAGAGAAAAGGGCAAAATTGGAAATTACCGTCTCGCCCCCGGTTTGTGTTAGAATCCATGGCTAGAGGATGTTAGTAATTTTAATGAGGCTAGAAAATTGTTCGGCGGTATTCTGTATCTTTTTCCGATCGCGGTTGAGCCAAAATAGTACCGATCGAGTCCCTATCAGTCCCGAAATTTCACGGATCCCAAGGAATGACTCATTGATCATCTTTTTGACCAATTTGACTCACTTTGACTGAAATTATTGATGATTATCCCTTTATCAGTCCAAAATTCACTGATAGTCAATTATTCAGCTAATTCGGTCAGATTTATGTCGCTTTCAGCGAATAGTATTTAGATATTTCCTTTATTTTATTGATTTTTGAGGATAAGAATCCTTCTCTCTCTCTGTCTTTTCTCTCATTTTGGACGCAGCTCTCTCTCTCTCCTCTCTCTCTTCACGAATTTCTCTCTTCCTTCTCTCCCAGCTCGCGCCGAAATTCCTACCAGCAACTTCAATCGGCCACCGACGGAAAACCGCTTGTCGGATCATCGCGATTTTTGGGTATGTTGTAGTTCAATGTCTTCTGGTTCTAACCCAACTTGAATCGCTTCGATCCGAGGTCGTTTGGCCCTTCAAAACTGTTTTCTCGTATCGGTCGACGAATCTGTTTTCTGCTACCCGAATTTCAGTTTTGGTTCAAATTGATATATATCGATCCCGGCGACCCTAGAGCTCATTTATGTGTCTTGATCATGATTTCCAGCTTGTTTAGATCTTGGAATGCCCTTGAACAGCCCCGATTTTGGGTTATTTCCGCCGGTTTTCTTTTGCTCCGCCGGTCGCCGCTATGCGCCGCCGCTTCCGTCGCTTCCTCGGCTTTGTATTAGCCTTGTTGAGGTAAGTTAAACCTCTAGTCTTCACTCAAGATGTTAAGCATGCCATGGATTAGCTCTAGGGACCGATTCGTGGTAAATCGGTTTAGAAAAATTGCCGGAATCGGCGTATTTGGAGGAAATAAATTCTGTGGTGGTTGAGAATATTCTGTTTTGGTGTGAAATGATGTTGTGGAGGCTCGGTGTATGCTGTGGATGGTTGTTGTTGTAGGTCCCGTGAGGTTCGGGTGCCGAAAAATAGATTTTTGGGGCATTTTATACAAAAACGGGCCAAATAGTATTTTTGCATCACTGTTTACGACACTCTGTGTACTGTTCACGTGCTGCCCAATTTGATTTTGAATTGAGAATGATAAGTCTTGTGGGTTCCAAGTGGTTTGGATCTCGAAAAATGGAAAATAAGGCATTTTTGTCAGAAATGGGCTCGGGGAATATTCCACGGCGCTATTCCCGACGCCTGAGAGTTGTGGCTGAGTCCAAATAATATTTGTGTATTATCCACGTGTGTCCACGTGCGTTGATTTCGTGATTTTGGGTCCGCCGTGGAATTTTGGCAATAAAAATGAATATAATTGGGCATTTTAAATATAATTGGGCACGTGAAATAAATTGATTGGCTTGGCCATTGTGTCGGCCATGTGAATTGAAATATTTGGGCACGTGTTTTAAGTTTTGGCCTAACGTACTTGGCCAAGGTTTTTGCCCAATTGAAACTGGCATTGTTTCGTATGCCTGAGTGAAAGATTTGGACTTGTATTTGAAATGTGGCCTAACGTACTTGGCCGACGATTTCTGTCCAAATGAATTTAAAGGATTTTATTGCCTGAAAGGCGAGTGCGACAATTGGGTTCGCAAAATGAGTTGATTGGTTGGCCATTTGGCCGGAAATATAGATTGAATATTTGGACTTGTATTTGAAATGTGGCCTAACGTACTTGGCCGATGATTTCTGTCCAGATGAATTTAAAAGGGTTTTACTACCTGAAAGGCGAATGCGACGGTTTTCGCATGTTTGATTACATATCATTGTGACTTGGCGTAAAATGTAGCCATGAAGTCACCTGGCGTAAAATGTAGCCATTGGCGTAAAATGTAGCCACAGAGGCGTAAAATGTAGCCTCAGAGGCGGAAAACGTAGCCTCGTGCGCCCTGGAGCGTTTGACGCGGGGTAGCTGGAGCGATAAGGTGCCAACCTGAGGCGTCCCACACGCGGGTTGAGGCACGGACCTGAGGCGTCCACGACGCGGGTCGGACCTGATGCGCCTATATGACGCGGGTCAAATTGGCTGTTAAGCCGAGGCTCATGATTGAGCGTGCATGCATATGTATTTGGATTGATTGTCCTGGATTGGACGTGGTTTCAAATTGAAAGTTTAAATGCTTTTATTGAGCCCTTAACTGATTGTACTATCTGGGTTTTGTGTGGTCCTGGATTGGACCTGTTATAAATGCTTTATATGCTTAGCCCCCCTGTGGCGAGTTTTCTAAATTGAATTGCTCTTTGGTAATTGAATTTGGCCTGGTGATTTTGAGTGTCTGAGTTGGGACCTGAGAGTTTGTCTGGGTTGGTTTGGCATCCTAAGGAGGGGATTAGGGGTTAGCTTACTGAGATTTGTTCTCATAAGTGATTGCCCTTATTTTCAGACCCCATCCCTAGCAGTGAATATAACATGAGTAAGGCAGAGGATCCCAAAGGAAATTGGTTCAGAGACTCGATCTTTCCATGGACCAGATGGTGGGACGGATGACGGTGAGCAAAGTAGAGGTTGAAGCTCCTGTCGTAAAATTTGTATGGTTTGCTCATGAATAGACGGAGAAATTGCCGACCTAATGCCTTCTTGTTGTAAAGGGTCGAGCAATGGAATGTCATGAGGGCAAGAGAAGTTTTGAAGTATAATATTAGCATCTTTTGACAGGTGTACATTGTGTGATGTAGTATAATGTAATAAAGATGTGGTTGATGTATCTTGGATTAAATTGTCTCTCTGTCTATCCCTTTCTATATATGTGTTTGGAAGGAGTTCGTTTCCGTTGTGGCAGGAACTTTGAGGTCGTTTGGTTTACGACGAGTTTCCTGGGCCGTCGTGGTTGTTGACCAAACGATCGTACAGGTATAATAGGGATGTCACGCGGCTCGTGGGTTCGGGCGTGACAATAAAGTTTTAAACTTGTCAAATTAGTGCAATCGAAGTCCTTTCATTAACTCCATCAACTGGCTAACGAAAAAATGCTGAGTGTGGCTTTCTTTAATGAGTTTCTCTCTTCTGCGTGACGATGACGTGGCTAAAATATGAACATTGGTAAAAACTATTCATTTTGATTGAATCTAATTGTAATACAAATTTTAAAATAACAAGCTAATTTTTTTTTTTTTATATAGAAGAAGGGTGAGAAAATACGCAACGAGGGCTTCGCCGTCACTTCTTCACCATCAACAAGACGGGCTGCTAGGGTAGCAAAAGGCTAGCGAGGATCACCTAGGCTCGCCAAATGGTTTTATATTCTCATCATTTATAAAAATATTTGGACTCTATTATTGCGATAATAAAAATATGTTGACTGGCTAATTATTTTAAGTAATGCAATGATTATTTTTAGGAGAACATTTTTCAAATCATTCATTTTTCGCGAAATAATGGAGCCTTAGCTGAAGTTCGGGTCGAACTAGTATAAATATCTTCTCTCGTTTTTCTTGAAAACCCGCTTTGTCAACACACACCACTATAGTTTCATGCAATTAGCTCCAAAAGTTGTTTGACACTTGTTCTCACTCGCAACTAATGATAATTTCTGTTAAATTATGTTTTGAGTTCGAGTCGGCCGAAAAATCTAGTTAGACTTTGATTCCAACTTGAACTGCCTTCTCTTCGCCAACTTCATGCTTGGATTTTTAAATGGCGGTCAAGAGAACAAGCTGAATTCCAATTTTTTTTTTTTTTGGTAAAAAACGTTGAATTCCTTGAAGAGCCGTGCAGTGCACATCTCCTCTTGCCGCAAGAAATGAAAAAAGGTCAAGATTTGTATCTTGACTAAATCAAGATTTGGACTGTCGG
>JAGVVM010019144.1:0-14775 GCA_019149425.1 Psidium friedrichsthalianum | reverse complement strand
AGGGTTTTGAATATTTTTCATTTAATTTTGGTGTTTGAGTGGAAGCTTGGGATTGGAAAAGCAGCAAGTAAGAATGGAAGGAGAAATACTAATCAAAAGAAACTTGGGATTGGATCTATAATAACATCATTTGGTGGATCAAAAGAAGCTCTAATCAATTGTATTTCTTTCACAAAAAATGAAATTTTTTAAAAAAAAATTTAAATGATCACTTAAATCGATTGAAATAATTAATCAATAAGTAATTTTTATTATCGACAAAAAATTTATACCTAAATATTTTCTGTTATTTTTGTTAGCGATCGTTTTTTAAAATATATTTTAAAAATTATTTATTTTTTTATGAAATAAATGTACCATTAAAGAAGAAATTGAGAATGCACCGTTAGAAGAAGAAATTCAGGGAACCAAGCATTTTAGCTCGTCGAAACACGCACACGCACACCAAACAAACAAACAAACAAACAAACAAAGCCGAAATCAAAAAATTATCAAGAGGAGATCGTCCTTGCTCGGACCTCTCACCCACACTCAACTATCACCACATCGTCCGACAAGAATTTCAAAACAACATATCAAATCCATTGTGGCCGTCGGATCAACAGCTTATCGGACGACCGGGACCCCAATTTAAGAACAATGTTCTTGGGCAGCTTCTTTCCCTGTCGGTCAAGTGAAATTCGCGTACGAGGTCCACGTGGAAACCAATTGACCAACGATTGTGATGGACTTAATAATTCAGTAAACCCTCGATGGGGGCGTGCACGACCATTTTCTCATGTTATCATCGACATGAATTCGAATGGACGTGCTGCGTCGGACAATGGGATTTGTCCCATGCACCCAGGACCTTTTTCATCAATGATAAAATCACATATTTATTTATCAGCTTAAACTTTTACAATAAAAAGTCACGCTCGAAATTTCACAATTAGAGTAAAAAAGAGTGATGTGAACGTAGAAATCTCGACTCTAATATTCCGTACGGAGTTGGGCGATTGCCAACCCAACACTGATGGCTTTTATTATGTAATAAGGGGCGGAGGAGTCAAGAATATTCCCGTCAAAGTCCAAATCCTTTGCTCTGTTTCTTGCCCTTTGCTTGCCGTTTCAGAAGCCAACAGGCAACTAAACCACCATCAAGATCCAAAATTTGTCGCAGTGCAGTGAGAGGAAACAGAGTAATGACCGAAGCGCTGAAGCGAGACTACCGAATCTGCGAGGAGATCGGACGTGGGCGCTTCGGCGTCGTCGCCGCTGCGAGACCCTCCAACCCTCCGCCGCGCCCTCTCCGCCTCCTCCTTCGCCGTCAAGTCCATCGACAAGTCCGCCGTCTCCGGCGACGACCTCGACTCCCAGTGCCTCCTCACGGAGCCCAAGGTCCTGTCCCTCCTCTCCCCGCACCCGAACCTCCTCCGCATCCACAATACCTACGAGGACTCCTCCCACCTCCACCTCGTCTGACCTCTGCGACTCCCCCGACCTCTACCGCGCCGTCGCCTCCGCCGGCCCCTCCCGGAGCCCGAGGCCGCGCGGATCCTCTCCCAGCTGATGCGCGCCGTCGCCCACTGCCACCGCCACGGCGTCGTCCACGGGACATCAAGCCGGACAACATACTCTTCGACTCCCGGGGGCGGGTGAGGCTCGCCGACTTCGGCTCCGCGGAGGTGATCGGGGGAGAGTCGACGGCGGGCTGAAGGGGGTCGTGGGGACGCCGTACTACGTGGCGCCGGAGGTGGTGGAGGGGAGGGAGTACGGGGAGAAGGTGGACGTGTGGAGTGCGGGGGTGGTGCTGTACGTGATGCTGGCGGGGTTCCCGCCGTTCTGCGGCGAGAACGCGGCGGAGATCTTCGGGGCGGTGCTGAGGGCGAACCTCAGGTTCCCGCCGCGGGCCTTCCGGTCGGTGTCGGACGGCGAAGGAGCTGCTCAGGAAGATGCTGTGCAGGGATGTTTCCAGAAGATTCTCTGCCGATCAAGTGCTCAGTGAGTTCTGTTCTTGCTTTACTAATTCATCAATCGTTTTGAATGAACTGGTAATTAATCTGGAGGTCTGTTGTTTTATTAATACTTTGAACCACAAATCCATTTGGGTGTTCCTTCTTTTCCCCTTCCCAGAAATCTTAACTGGAAAAGTGATGATGCAGGGCATCCGTGGGTGAACAGCTCTGGAGCAGCAGAAGCGGCTGATCTACAAATCTAACCTGAGTGAATGAACATCATGTGAATAGTTTTGTGAAGGAGTGGCTGGATGGATGTGAATATAATAGCCATGAAGGTGGGAAGTGACTCAGGAAGGTTTTGCCTTTTTTATGTAGGTGGGATTTCCTGAAGGAAGCCCACTGTTTCTTCCTCTGTTTTTTTTTGAAGGGGGTTGCGTCTGTATCATGTAAAATGTCTAGTGCTTATGGGAATATCGTAGTTAAGAAGACGACTCTGTTCTCTCTCTCTCTCTCTCTCTCTCTCTCTGAAGCGAGCATCTCTCAGATGGAGACAAATATGACCTTCTAAAGCTCCTCCGTACCGTACTCCGTTCCGTAATTAACGCTTTCCTTCGTCAAGATGTTCTTTTTCTTTCTTTTCTTGTTTTTCGTGAAGATTGAATATTTCGATTCTGTTGACCGGTTTTTCAAAGGATTAATATCATTAATACTACGAAAAAATTTAAATCGACACATCATAATAAATCTATCTCAAATTATTTTTTATCACGAAAAATTTTCAAACTGATACACTTATGATAAATTTATTTCAATTATTTTTTATTATAAAAAATTTTAAATTAGTATATTTGTGACAAATTTACGTCAAATTATTTTTTAACCTTCAAAAAATTGTAAATGTAAATTTATGAAAATTTACTATAAGCTGGTATACTGTAACAAACTTATCCTCCGTTAAATTTTTTTTTAAATTGGTTAATTCCAAAGTGAAGCACATGTGACAAACAAGAGTAAAAATCTCAAATGGATACACTCGTTAATTGCCACGTGTTATCTAAATTACTAATTTAATGAAACTAATGGAGAGTTAAGTTTGTCATAAATACACTAGTTTGGGATAAACTTTCATAAGTGTACCAATTTAGGGTTTTTGATGGTTAAAAAATTACTTTGAGGTGAATTTATCATAAATGTATTAGTTTGAATTTTTTATTGTCAAAAATAATTTGGATAAATTTGTAACAAATGTACCAATATGGGATTTTTTTATGGTAATTAACTCTTTTCCCAACCATTGTAATGATGTAACCTCTCTTGTACTGGCACATGATTAAATCTATATTTTTAAATGTACATGATAAACTATCATTTTTATGATTTATAAATAAATAAATAATAAAAAAGAGCTTTAAAATGAATTCGCACTATAATAATGATCCACCATTTGTTAATAGCAATGTTTCGATTTGGAAAAATTTAACTACATTTCATTCAGTAGGTTGATATTGCTTTAAAAATTTTACTAGTGGGCTCGTTTAATCATTTGTGTACGTTGCCTAGAAATAATGAATACTACATGCAGTTTGACTGCAAGTTTTACTAATAGGCTCGTTAGTTATTAGTTCGCAAATTAACAATTAAGTGATATGTTCACCACCGTTGAATTCTACAATAAATTGCAATCTGCTTTTGGAATTTTACGAGTGGGCCAATACGATATTGATACGATACCGATGCCATTTTATGTCGATCGAAATACTTTTGCATTGAAGTAATGGAACTACTTTTTCATTCGATTTGCACCACTAGCGGATAAATTTCGAAAGAAAAAACAAACTCTAAAAAATTGTGAAAATGCGGTTTCTCTCTCTGTCGCTTCGCGACAAATTTGACCTTCTAATGACTCCTCCGTACCGCACTCCTGTTTCGTAATTATCGCTTTCCCTCGTCAGGATTTTCTTTCTTGTTGCTCGTGAAGATGGAATATTCCGATTCTGTCGACCCCGTTTCCCTAACCACCGTCAATGGTGTGACATGATGTAATTAAGTATCTAGATAAGTCATGATACAAATTTTATATAACTAGTTTAATATATGACATGGAGTCAGGAGCGGGAGAGGGCAACCACCAAAAAAACTCAATAAAATATTATGTTAAGATGTATGTGTAAGTTGTATTAGAAAAATCTTATATCGGGAATTAATGTGGTATAAAGTAATTAAATATATCTTAGTTGACCCATAATTTATTGACTTAAGTTTTTAAGAAATGTAGCTTCAGCTGGATATGTTATGGGCCCGAACTTGGGCTTTTTCTTAGCGATCTCCCTAATGAAGGTATCAAGATATAGTACTTCTGTTGTGCGCTTCTAATATGTTATACAAGTGTGATGAGCATCTTAAATCCAAGACTTTAGGTAGTGTAGATGATTTGGGCATAAAGTAGTTTGTACAAACCATTGATTTAAGGTTTAGTATTATTCTTTCATGCTTTCTTTGCTATGTGTTATTATTATTCTTTTAGGAGTCAATAATATATCTATCTCCCTCTCCCAAAATAAATAGAAATATTTTAAGCTTAATTCAATCACTAATAGGGATGATCAACTAGGCCAATTCAACTCTAGAATCAAACCGAGCCGGCCTTGATAGACTGGTTTGGGAAAGAAATGTCTAGTTCTCGATTTTGAAACCTTGAAATAGGCCTTCATACCATGTCTAGCATCATGCTTTCTTAAGCATTATGCTTCACATTCTCACGAATGAACGGATGCCTCCGTCTTGCTTCAATGCACCACATGCATTGACTTGTATGTGATCTTGTTGTCCTTGGTTCACCACTATCACGATTTGCTTTTCCCTTCCTGAGGATCCAGTAGGTTAGGGGTATTACCATCGATCAATGGCGCGGACTCTCCTAAGTGATATCTTGCGGACGTTGGATTTAATTTTCATGATTAGAAACCTAAAAGTTACTAGAAGTTGCCACTACCCTATTGGAATCAGCTAGAAACCATCGAGACATGAAAGTTCATATCGATTCCTATGCAATCAAAGTATCTAGGTTAGGGACTTATTTACGCTAACTATCTAATTAGCGGCTTTTCGTACCTAACCAGTTGATATATCCTTAGGTGACCACACATTTGCTTATCATTTAAAGCGTACCATGTATTTAACTAGTGTTAGATGATCATGCATAATGATTTTCTATTATTTTGTGCAATGCATATTTAATCCTTAACCTACTACCTAAGAAGCGATAATAGAGCATTTTGTCAAAATGCAGTGCTATAGTAAACGTTCAATCAGGTAAAAATAAGCTAAATATTAGACTGAACTATATACATGCAAATCAAATCAATAATGGCAACATTTAAAAATCAATGATGTCATAGACTGATCTGCATATTAGTAGATCAACCTCAATTCTATGGAACAAGGGACTAGATATAGCATACAATATATAAATTCATCGTATTCTGTTTCTGGCATCGGAGTAATGCTGGTTGTTCATTGTCAACCCTAAACTCACAATTAAAAGTACTATAATTTGCTCATTGCAAGGGAAAACAGACAGTACCACGGCCGGTCGTTCCATCAAAAGAACAATTCGTAACATCTATTGAAGACGATGGCCCTAAGATTCTATCCGAAACTTTGAAGGAGTCGGAGAACTATGCACCTTTTATTGTCCATTTCAATTTGTTAATTCCACTGTCAAAAGAATGCCTGATTCATGACGGAGCATGGACCAAACCAAAGTCCGTGTCTTCACGTCAGGCGCTTTCGTTTTGAAGTTATCATAGTCCTGAATCACCTTGGCTGTCTAGGTAGCTTGGAATTAGTTTCTGGTTATCTTTGCTGAGCACCGATGCCTTGGCATTCAAGTCTTGAAGAATAGTTACTTTGGACTTCCCAATGGTGCTTGCAACGATGGCCATTTCACCTAGTACTTCGCAATTCAGTTTCTTGTTTCCCCTCTCTGCTCCACATTCCTCTTCCTGCTTCTTGTTCTGACCCCAATATCACCCTATGTGCACAACCTCACGGATCTCTTTTCCCATCATTTACTTCAGGTTTGATGGGCGGCCCAGGAACGAAAGTCTATCCACCGCAGGCCTTCACGCCACAGGGTTGTCCCAAGTCTGATGATTATGTTGGGTATATCCAGAACGGGACGCGGGCCTGATCTCCATTCTTCTTCAAGAGCCATAATGGCCTGGCATTCGCCTGGGCTTCTATACCCAAGGCTCTGATGAAAGTTCCTTCTTCGTCGTTTCCACGTTCAAAATGGACCGGCGTTTCTATTATTGCAGCAGTGTGGACTCTGGTGGTGGTGTCGTTGCTAATTAGGAACGTCCCTATGGGACCAGTGTTGGGTTTCTTATGAGAAACTTTGAACCTTTCATCAAAAACAGAGAAGCCACTGAAAAAACATACCCATACGTGGATCCTCCTTTAGGGATTTCCTATGCATTTCAATCGAAAATGTAAAACCATACATCAAGAGATTCGAGGCTTACCCAAGAAGTGCGCCTGAGGTTACTGATTTTTACGTCTTGAGCTCCACCAAATGTAACCAAGCACAACCCTCAAGTGTTTCATGTGAGGAATAACTCAAACGTGCACAAAAAAATGACATGAAAGACTTACGCCGGGCGAGAAAGAAGACAAGAGAAAGAAAATCACCCCAAACTCTGCCCCTAACCATATTTTTGGGCAGGAGCAGCTAAACACTGCCTGCGATCGGCGACATTACCAGTGGCCGAGCTAGCTGGTTTGTTCGTCGTCCTAGCATAACCATTCCCATCTTGATCCTTTTTGTGCAAAGATTGTCTGTAGTTTGTGCCTTGCCTTTGGATAATAAAACTCATCTTTAACAACTATTGGCTAAAAAAAAATCTTATCCCTTATTGGTTAGATGATAATCCTTTATCATCTCATGATTTGTGCAGATGTCATATCAGTATGACATCATGCTGAGGTCAAGTTGCATCAAATGTTATCCTTTTGTGATTAGAAATCAGAATCAAATCCAATCTAATCTAATTTTGCTTGACTATCTGTATAGTAACGTTTGCAACATCTTTACGATATCCATCTTTATTTTCATGTCGTCATGCATGGGTTATAGTATGTGAATCCTTAGGTTCATCACTGAGTGGCAGTGGGCCGTATACTAAAATTAATATTATCAAGAGGATTGACGTCCCTAACAATCTATAAATCCACAAGTCAGAGGACATTTTAGCAATAATAATGACTACCCATACAGTATGAATGTTGCAAAAAAATAATCAAATTGTCAGATTTGGCTACTATGATTTGGTCCTTCTGTCTTCACCATGTCCCGATCAAATAAAGACATAAATTATAGTCCCCCCCATTCATCCCATCTACCCCCCCACCCATTGGACTATAATTTATGGTCTTATTTGATCGGGACATGGTGAAGACAGAAGGACCAAATTACATAGTAGCAAAATCTGACAAGTTGATTATTTTTTTGCAACATTCATACTGTATGGGTAGTTCATAGATATATTTAAAGTGCTAACTGTCACTCATGAGCTTGTGGGATTTAGAGATTGATTAGGGACAGTCAATCCTCTTGATAATATTAATGGTTAGTATACGTCCCACTGCCAGCTCAGTGATGAACCTAAGGATTTCACATACTATAACCAATGCATGACGACATTAAAATAGGAAGATGGAATCGTAAAGATGTTGCAAACGTTACTATACAGATAGTCAAGCAAAATTAGATTAGATTGGATTTGATTCTGATTTCTAATCACAAAAGATAAGCATTTGATGCAACGTGACCATCAGCATGATGTCATACTGATATGACATTGACACAAAGCATGAGATGATAAGGATTATCATCTAACAATAAAGGGATAAGATTTTTTAGCCAATAGTTGTTAAAGGATGAGGTTTATTATCCAAAAGCAACGGCACAAAACTACGAGGACAATCGTTGCACGAGGATCAAGATGGGAATGGGCTATGCTAGGACGACGAACGAAACCAGCTAGGCTCGGGCCCACTGGTAATGTCGCCGATCGAATGGCAGTGGTTTAGCTGCCCCTTCCCAAAAATATGGGTTAGGGGCAGAAGGTTTGGGGTGATTTTCTTCTCTTGGTCTTCTTGCTCGCCCGCGTAAGTCTTTCATGTCATTTTTTTTTGTGCACGTGTGAGGATTATTCTCACATGAAACACTGAGGGTTGTGCTTGGTTGACATTTGTGGAGCTCAAGAACGTAAGAATCAAGTTAACTCAGGCGACATTCTTGAGGTAAGCCTCGAAATCCTCTTGATGTATGGTTTAGATTTCGATTGAAATGCATAGAAATCCCTAAAGGAGATCCACGTATGGGTATGTTTATTCAGTGGCGTTCTCTGTTTTTGATGAAAAGGTTTCAAAGTTTCTCATAAAGAAACCCAACACGGGGTTCCAATAGGACGGTCCTAATTAGAGACCACACCACCACCAGAGCCCCACCCCTAAACTGCTGCAATACATAGAACGCGCCGTCAGTTGAACGATGGAAACGACGAAGAAAGTAACTTTCATCAGAGCCTTGGTTATAGAAGCCACAGGCCGAATTGCCAAGCCATTATGGCTCTGAAGAAGAAAGAATGGAGATCAGGCCAGCGTCGTCTGGATAGAACCCAAACATAATCATCAGAACTTGGACCAACCCATGTGGCGTTAAGGCCTGCGGTTGGATAGACTTTCGTTCGGGCGCCATCAAACTGAAGAAAAAATGATGGGATAAAGAGATCGGAGGTTGTGAACATAGTGCGATATTGTCAGAAACAAGAAGCAAGGAGAGGAATGGTTGAGCAGGAGAGGGAAACAAGAAACTGAATTGCGAAGTACTAGGTGAAATGGCCATCGTTGCAAGCACCATTGGGAAGTCCAAAGTAACTTATTTCTTCAAGACTGAATGCCAAAGCATCGGTGCTCAGCAAAGATAACAAGAAACTAATTCCAAGCTACCTAGACAGCCAAGGTGATTCAGGACTATGATAACTTCAAAACGAAAGCGCCTGACGTGAAGACACGGCCTTGGGTTTTTTGTCAATGCTCCGTCATGAATCAGGCATTCTTTTGACAGTGGAATTAACAAATTGAATGGACAATAAAAGGTGCATAGTTCTCGACTCCTTCAAAGTTTCGGATAGAATCTTAGGGCCATCGTCTTCAATAGATGTTACGAATTGTTCTTTTGATGGAACGACCGGCCGTGGTACTGTCTGTTTTCCCTTGCAATGAGCAAATTATAGTACTTTTAATTGTGAGTTTAGGCGTTGACAATGAACAACCAGCATTACTCCGATGCCAGAAACAGAATACGATGAATTTATATATTGTATGCTATATCTAGTCCCTTGTTCCATAGAATTGAGGTTGATCTACTAATATGCAGATCAGTCTATGACATCATTGATTTTTAAATGTTGCCATTATTGATTTGATTTGCAATGTATATAGTTCAGTCTAATATTTAGCTTATTTTTACCTGATTGAACGTTTACTATAGCACTGCATTTTGACAAAATGTCTATTAATCGCTTTCTTAGGTAGTAGGTTAAGGATTTAATATGCAATTGCACAAAAATAATAGAAAATCATTATGCATGATCATCAAACAATAGTTAAATACATGGTACGCTTTAAATGATAAGCAGAATGTGTGGTCACCTAAGGATATCAACTGGTTAGGTACGAAAAGCCGCTAATTAGATAGTTAGCGTAAATAAGTCCCTAAACCTAGATACTTTGATTGCATAGGAATCGATATGAACTTTCATGTCTCGATGGTTTCTAGCTGATTCCACTAGGGTAGTGGCAACTTCTAGTAACTTTTAGGTTCTAATCATGAAATTAAATCCAAACGTACGCAAGATATCACTTAGGAGAGTCCGCGCCATGATCGATGGTAATACCCCTAACCTACTGGATCCTCAGGAAGGGAAAAGCAAATCGTGATAGTGGTGAACCAAGGACAACAAGATCACATACAAGTCAATGCATGTGGTGCATTGAAGCAAGACGGAGGCATCCGTTCATTCGTGAGAATGTGAAGCATAATGCTTAAGAAGCATGATGCTAGACATGGTATGAAGGCCTATTTCAAGGTTTCAAAATCGAGAACTAGACATTTCTTTCCCAAACCAGTCTATCAAGGCGGCTCGGTTTGATTTCTAGAGTTGAATTGGCCTAGTTGATCATCCCTATTAGTGATTGAATTAAGCTTAAAATATTTCTATTTATTTTGGGAGAGGGAGATAGATATATTATTGACTCCTAAAAGAATAATAATAACACATAGCAAAGGAAAGCATGAAAGAATAATACTAAACCTTAAAATCAATGGTTTGTACAAACTACTTATGCCCAAATCATCTACACTACCTAAAGTCTTGGATTTAAGATGCTCATCACACTTGTATAACATATTAGAAGCGCACAACAGAAGTACTATATCTTGATACTTCATTAGGGAGATCGCTAAGAAAAAGCCCAAGTCGGGCCCATTAACATATCCAGCTGAAGCTACATTTCTTAAAAACTTAAGTCAAATAAATTATTGGTCAACTAAGATATATTAATTACTTTTATACCACATTAATTCCCGATATAAGATTTTCTAATACAACTTACACATACATCTTAACATAATATTTTATTGAGTTTTTGGTGGTTGCCCCTCTCCGCTCCTGACTCCATGTCATATATTAAAACTAGTTATATAAAATTTGTATCATGACTTATCTAGATACTTAATTACATCATGTCACACCATTGACGGTGGTTAGGGAAAGGGGTCGACAGAATCGGAATATTCCATCTTCACGAGCAACAAGAAAAGGAAAAATCCTGACGAGGAAAGCGATAATTACGAAACAGGAGTGCGGTACGGAGGAGTCATAGAAGGTCAAATTTGTCGCGAAGCGACAGAGAGAGAAACCCATTTTCACAATTTTTAGAGTTTGTTTTTTCTTTTCGAAATTTATCCGCTAGTGGTGCAAATCGAATGAAAAAGTAGTTCCATTACTTCAATGCAAAAGTATTTCGATCGACATAAATTGGCATCGGTATCGGTATCGTATCAATATCGATATTGGCCCACTCGTAAAATTCCAAAAGCAGATTGCAATTTATTGTTAGAATTCAAACGGTGGTGAAACATATCACTTAATTGTTAATTTGCGAACTAATAACTAACCGAGCCTATTAGTAAAACTTGCAGTCAAACTGCATGTAGTATTCATTATTTCTTAGGCAACGTACACAAATGATTAAACGAGCCCACAGTAAAATTTTTAAAGCAATATCAACCTACTGGAATGAAATGTAGTTAAATTTCCAAATCGAAACATGCTATTAACAAATGGTGGATCATTATTATAAGTTTTGCGAATTCATTTTAAAGCTCTTTTTTATTATTTATTTATTTATAAAATCATAAAAATGATAGTTTATCATGTACATTTAAAAATATAGATTAATCATGTGCCAGTACAAGAGAGGTTACATCATTTACAATGGTTGGGAAAAGAGTTAATTACCATAAAAAAATCCATATTGGTACATTTGTTACAAATTTATCCAAATTATTTTTGACAATAAAAAAATTTCAAAACTAATACATTTATGATAAAATTCACCTCAAAGTATTTTTTAACCATCAAAAAACCCTAAATTTGGTACACTTATGAAGTTTATCCCAAACTAGTGTATTTATGACAAACTTACTCTCATTTGTTTTTTTCATGAAATTAGTAATTTAGATAACCGTGGCAATTTAAGAGTGTATCCATTTGAGATTTTTACTCTTTGTTTGTCACATGTGCTTCACTTTGGAATTAACTCAATTTAAAAAAAAAATTTAACGGGGATAAGTTTGTAATCTTACAGTATACCAGCTTATAGTAAAATTTCATAAATGTACCAATTACAATTGTTTTGAAGGTTAAAAAATAATTGACAGTAAATTTGTCACAAATATACTAATTTAAAATTTTTTATAATAAAAAAATAAAGTTGAAATATAAATTTATCATAGTGATCAGTTTGAAAATTTTTCGTGATAAAAAAATAATTGAGATAGATTATTATAGATGTGTCGATTTAAAATTTTTCGTAGTATTAATGATATTAATCCTTGAAAAAACGGTCAACAGAATCGAAATATTCCAATCTTCACGAAAAACAAGAAAAGAAAGAAGAAAAAGAAACATCTTGACGAAGGAAAGCGTTTAATTACGGAACAGGAGTACGGTACGGAGGAGCCTTTAGAAGGTCATATTTGTCTCCATCTGAGAGATGCTCGCTTCATATGAGAGAGAGAGAGAGAGAGAGAGAGAGAGAACAGAGTCGTCTTCTTAAACTACGATATTCCCATAAGCACTAGACATTTTACATGATACAGACGCAACCCCCTTCAAAAGGAAACAGAGGAAGAAAACAGTGGGCTTCCTTCAGGAAATCCCACCTACATAAAAAAGGCAAAACCTTCCTGAGTCACTTCCCACCTTCATGGCTATTATATTCACATCCATCCAGCCACTCCTTCACAAAACTATTCACATGATGTTCATTCACTCAGGTTAGATTGTAGATCAGCCACTTCTGCTGCTCCAAAGCTGTTCACCACGGATGCCCTGCATCATCACTTTTCCAGTTAAGATTTCTGGGGAAGGGGAAAAGAAGAACAACCCAAAATGGATTTGTGGTTCAAAGTATTAATAAAACAACAGACCTCCAGATTATTACCAGTTCATTCAAAACGATTGATGAATTAGTTAAAGCAAGAACAGAACTCACTGAGCACTTGATCGGCAGAGAATCTTCTGGAAACATCCCTGCACAGCATCTTCCTGAGCAGCTCCTTCGCCGTCGCCGACACGACCGGAAGGCCCGCGGCGGGAACCTGAGGTTCGCTCTCAGCACCGCCCCGAAGATCTCGGCGCGTTCTCGCCGCCAGAACGGCGGGAAACCCGCCAGCATCACGTACAGCACCACCCCGCACTCCACACGTCCACCTTCTCCCCGTACTCCTCCCCTCCACCACCTCCGGCGCCACGTAGTACGGCGTCCCCACGACCCCTTCAGCCCCGCCGTCGACTCTCCCCGATCACCTCCGCGGAGCCGAAGTCGGCGAGCCTCAGCCGCCCCCGGGAGTCGAAGAGGATGTTGTCCGGCTTGATGTCCCGGTGGACGACGCCGTGGCGGTGGCAGTGGGCGACGGCGCGCATCAGCTGGGAGAGGATCCGCGCGGCCTCGGGCTCCGGAAGGGCCGGCGGAGGCGACGGCGCGGTAGAGGTCGGGGGAGTCGCAGAGGTCGAGGACGAGGTGGAGGTGGGAGGAGTCCTCGTAGGTATTGTGGATGCGGAGGAGGTTCGGTGCGGGGAGAGGAGGGACAGGACCTTGGGCTCCGTGAGGAGGCACGGGAGTCGAGGTCGTCGCCGGAGACGGCGGACTTGTCGATGGACTTGACGGCGAAGGAGGAGGCGGAGGAGGGATCGGCGGAGGGTTGGAGGGTCTCGCAGCGGCGGACGACGCCGAAGCGCCCACGTCCGATCTCCTCGCAGATTCGGTAGTCTCGCTTCAGCGCTTCGGTCATTACTCTGTTTCCTCTCACTGCACTGCGACAAATTTTGGATCTTGATGGTGGTTTAGTTACCTGTTGGCTTTCTGTAACGGCAAGCAAAGGGCAAGAAAACAGAGCACAGGATTTGGACTTGACGGGAATATTCTTGATTCCTCCGCCCCTTATTAACATAATAAAAGCCATCAGTGTTGGGTTGGCAATCGCCAACTCCGTACGGAATATTAGAGTCGAGATTTCTACGTTCACGTCATCTTTTTTACTCTAATATGTGAAATTCGAGCGTTTATTTTTATTTTAAAAAATTAAGCTGTTAAATAAATATGTGATTTTATCATTGATGAAAAAAGGTCCTGGGTGCATGGGACAAATCCCATTGTCCGACGCAGCACGTCCATTCCAATTCATGTCGATGATAACATGAGAAAATGGTCGTGCACGCCCCATCGAGTGTTTACTGAATTATTAAGTCCATCACAATCGTTGGTCAGTTGGTTTCCACGTGGACCTCGTGCGCGAATTTCACTTGACCGACAGGAAAGAAGCTGCCCCAAGAACATTGTTCTTAAATTGGGGTCCCGGTCGTCGGTAAGCTGTTGATCCGACGGCCACGAATGGATTGATAATGTTGTTTGAAATTCTTGCGTCGGACGATGTGGTGATAGTTGAGGTGGGTGAGAGGTCCGAGGAAGGACGATCTCCTTTGATAATTTTTAGATTTCGGCTTTGTTTGTTGTTTGTTTGTTGTTTTTTTGGTGTGCGTGTGCGTGTTCGACGAGCTAAAATGCTTGGTTCCCTGAATTCTTCTTCTAACGGTGCATTCTCAATTCTTCTTTAATGGTACATTTATTTCATAAAAAAAATAATAATTTTTAAATATATTTTAAAATAATCACGATCGCTAACAAAAATAAAACAAGAAAATATTTAGGTATAAATTTTTGTCGATAATAAAAATTACTTAACTTGATTATTTTAATCGATTAAGTGATCATTTAAATTTTTTTTTAAATCATTCATTTTTTGTGAAAGAAATGCAATTGATTAGAGTTTCTTTTGATCCCACCAAATGAATGTTATTAAAGATCCAATCCCAAGTTTCTTTTGATTAGTATTTCTCCTTCCATTCTTACTTGCTGCTTTTCCAATCCCAAGCTTCCACTCAAACACCAAAATTAAATAAATATTCAAAATATCAAAACT
>JAGVVM010019143.1:0-18847 GCA_019149425.1 Psidium friedrichsthalianum | reverse complement strand
ATGAGAATCCAAAGTAACTTAGTGTTCTTCAAGACTGAATGCCAAAGCATCGGTGCTCAGCAAAGATAACCAGAAACTAATTCCAAGCTACCTAGACAGCCAAGGTGATTCAGGACTATGATAACTTCAAAACGAAAGCGCCTGACGTGAAGACACGGACTTTGGGTTTGTCCATGCTCCGTCATGAATCAGGCATTCTTTTGACAGTGGAATTAACAAATTGAAATGGACAATAAAAGGTGCATAGTTCTCCGACTCCTTCAAGTTTCGGATAGAATCTTAGGGCCATCGTCTTCAATAGATGTTACGAATTGTTCTTTTGATGGAACGACCGGCGTGGTACTGTCTGTTTTCCCTTGCAAGAGCAAAGTTATAGTACTTTTAATTGTGAGTTTAGGGTTGACATGAACAACAGCATCATTACTCCGATGCTAGAAACAGAATACGATGAATTTATATATTGTATGCTATATCTAGTCCCTTTTTCCATAGAATTGAGGTTGATCTACTAATATGCAGATCAGTCTATGACATCATTGATTTTTAAATGTTGCCATTATTGATTTGATTTGCATGTATATAGTTCAGTCTAATATTAGCTTATTTTTACCTGATTGAACGTTTACTATAGCACTGCATTTTGACAAAATGCTCTATTATCGCTTTCTTAGGTAGTAGGTTAAGGATTAAATATGCAATTGCACAAAAATAATAGAAAATCATTATGCATGATCATCTAACACTAGTTAAATACATGGTACGCTTTAAATGATAAGCAGAATGTGTGGTCACCTAAGGATATATCAACTGGTTAGGTACCGAAAAGCCGCTAATTAGATAGTTAGCGTAAATAAGTCCCTAACCTAGATACTTTGATTGCATAGGATCGATATGACACTTTCATGTCTCGTTGGTTTCTAGCTGATTCCAATAGGGTAGTGGCAACTTCTAGTAACTTTTAGGTTTCTAATCATGAAAATTAAATCCAACGTCCGCAAGATATCACTTAGGAGAGTCCGCGCCATTGATCGATGGTAATACCCCAACCTACTGATCCTCAGGAAAGGAAAGCAAATCGTGAATAGTGGTGAACCAAGGACAACAAGATCACATACAAGTCAATGCATGTGGTGCATTGAAGCAACGACGGAGGCATCCGTTCATTCGTGAGAATGTGAAGCATAATGCTTAAGAAAGCATGATGCTAGACATGGTATGAAGGCCTATTTCAAGGTTTCAAAATCGAGAACTAGACATTTCTTTCCCAAACCAGTCTATCAAGGCCGGCTCGGTTTGATTCTAGAGTTGAATTGGCCTAGTTGATCATCCCTATTAGTGATTGAATTAAGCTTAAAATATTTCTATTTATTTTGGGAAGGGGAGATAGATATATTATGACTCCTAAAAGAATAATAATAACACATAGCAAAGGAAGCATGAAAGAATAATACTAAACCTTAAATCAATGGTTTGTACAAACTACTTTATGCCCAAATCATCTACACTACCTAAAGTCTTGGATTTAAGATGCTCATCACACTTGTATAACATATTAGAAGCGCACAACAGAAGTACTATATCTTGATACCTTCATTAGGGAGATCGCTAAGAAAAAGCCAAGTTGTCCGGGCCCATTAACATATCCAGCTGAAGCTACATTTCTTAAAAACTTAAGTCAATAAATTATGGGTCAACTAAATATATTAATTACTTTATACCACATTAATTCCCGATATAAGATTTTTCTAATACAACTTACACATACATCTTAACATAATATTTTTATTGAGTTTTTTTGGTGGTTGCCTCTCCGCTCCTGACTCCATGTCATATATTAAACTAGTTATATAAAATTTGTATCATGACTTATCTAGATACTTAATTACATCATGTCACACCATTGACGGTGGTTAGGGAACGGGGTCGACAGAATCGAATATTCCATCTTCACGAGCAACAAGAAAAAAAATCTTGACGAGGGAAAGCGATAATTACGAAACAGGAGTGCGGTACGGAGGAGTCATTAGAAGGTCAAATTTGTCGCGAAGCGACAGAGAGAGAAACCGCATTTTCACAATTTTTTAGAGTTTTGTTTTTTCTTTCGAAATTTATCCGCTAGTGGTGCAAATCGAATGAAAAAGTAGTTCCATTACTTCAATGCAAAAGTATTTCGATCGACATAAAATTGGCATCGGTATCGGTATCAATATCGTATTGGCCCACTTCGTAAAATTCCAAAAGCAGATTGCAATTTATTGTAGAATTCAACGGTGGTGAACATATCACTTAATTGTTAATTTGCGAACTAATAACTAACGAGCCTATTAGTAAAACTTGCAGTCAAACTGCATGTAGTATTCATTATTTCTTAGGCAACGTTACACAAATGATTAAACGAGCCCACTAGTAAAATTTTTAAAGCAATATCAACCTACTGGAATGAAATGTAGTTAAATTTTTCAAAATCGAACATTGCTATATACACATGGTGGACTCTATTAACAATGGTGGATCATGTTATAATTCATTTTAAAAGCTCTTTTTTTTTATTTATTTATTTATAATATCATAAAAATGATAGTTTATCATGTACATTTAAAAATATAGATTTAATCATGTGCCAGTACAAGAGAGGTTACATCATTACAATGGTTGGGAAAAGAGTTAATTACCATAAAAAAATCCCATATTGGTACATTTGTTACAAATTTATCCCCAAATTATTTTTGACAATAAAAAATTTCAAACTAATACATTTATGATAAATTCACCTCAAAGTATTTTTTAACCATCAAAAACCCTAAATTGGTAACACTTATTGAAAGTTTATCCCAAACTAGTGTATTTATGACAAACTTACTCTCTCCATTAGTTTTCATTAAATTCGTAATTTAGATAACACGTGGCAATTAACGAGTGTATCCATTTGAGATTTTTACTCTTGTTTGTCCACATGTGCTTCACTTTGGAATTAACTCAATTAAAAAAAAAATTTAACGGAGGATAAGTTTGTTCCCGAGTATATCCAGCTTATAGTAAATTTTGTTCATAAATTTACCAATTTAACAATTTTTGAAGGTTTTCAAAATAATTTGACGTAAATTTGTCACAAATATACTAATTTAAAATTTTTTATAATAAAAAAATAAGTTGAAATAAATTTATCATAAGTGTATCAGTTTGAAAATTTTTTGATAAAAAATAATTTGAGATAGATTTATTATAGATGTGTCGATTTAAAATTTTTCGTAGTATTAATGATATTAATCCTTTGAAAAACCGTCAACAGAATCGAAATATTCCAATCTTCCACGAAACCAAGAAAAGAAGAAAAAGAACATCTTGACGAAGGAAAGCGTTAATTTACGGAACAGGAGTACGGTACGGAGGAGTCTTTGGAAGGTCAAATTTGTCTCCATCTGAGAGATGCTCGCTTCATATCAGAGAGAGAGAGAGAGAGAGAGAGAGAACAGAGTCGTCTTCTTAACTACGATATTCCGATAAGCACTAGACATTTTACATGATACAGACGCAACCCCCTTCAAAAGGAAACAGAGGAAGAAACAGTGGGCTTCCTTCAGGAAATCCCACCTACATAAAAAAGGCAAAACCTTCCTGAGTCACTTCCCACCTTCATGGCTATTATATTCACATCCATCCAGCCACTCCTTCACAAAACTATTCACATGATGTTCATTCACTCAGGTTAGGTTTGTAGATCAGCCACTTCTGCTGCTCCAAAGCTGTTCACCCACGGATGCCCTGCATCATCACTTTTCCAGTTAAGATTTCTGGGAAGGGGAAAAGAAGGAACAACCCAAAATGGATTTGTGGTTCAAAGTATTAATAAAACAACAGACCTCCAGATTATTACCAGTTCATTCAAACGATTCATGAATTAGTTAAGCAAGAACAGAACTCACTGAGCACTTGATCGCAGAGAATCTTCTGGAAACATCCCTGCACAGCATCTTCCTGAGCAGCTCCTTCGCCGTCGCCGACACCGACCGGAAGGCCCGCGGCGGGAACCTGAGGTTCGCCCTCAGCACCGCCCCGAAGATCTCGGCCGCGTTCTCGCCGCAGAACGGCGGGAACCCCGCCAGCATCACGTACAGCACCACCCCCGCACTCCACACGTCCACCTTCTCCCCGTACTCCCTCCCCTCCACCACCTCCGGCGCCACGTAGTACGGCGTCCCCACGACCCCCTTCAGCCCCACCGTCGACTCTCCCCCGATCACCTCCGCGGAGCCGAAGTCGGCGAGCCTCAGCCGCCCCCGGGAGTCGAAGAGGATGTTGTCCGGCTTGATGTCCCGGTGGACGACGCCGTGGCGGTGGCAGTGGGCGACGGCGCGCATCAGCTGGGAGAGGATCCGCGCGGCCTCGGGCTCCGGGAGGGGCCCGGCGGAGGCGACGGCGCGGTAGAGGTCGGGGGAGTCGCAGAGGTCGAGGACGAGGTGGAGGTGGGAGGAGTCCTCGTAGGTATTGTGGATGCGGAGGAGGTTCGGGTGCGGGGAGAGGAGGGACAGGACCTTGGGCTCCGTGAGGAGGCATTGGGAGTCGAGGTCGTCGCCGGAGACGGCGGACTTGTCGATGGACTTGACGGCGAAGGAGGAGGCGGAGGAGGGATCGGCGGAGGGTTGGAGGGTCTCGCAGCGGCGGACGACGCCGAAGCGCCCACGTCCGATCTCCTCGCAGATTCGGTAGTCTCGCTTCAGCGCTTCGGTCATTACTCTGTTTCCTCTCACTGCTCTGCGACAAATTTTGGATCTTGATGGTGGTTTAGTTACCTGTTGGCTTTCTGTAACGGCAAGCAAAGGGCAAGAAACAGAGCACAGGATTTGGACTTTGACGGGGAATATTCTTGATTCCTCCGCCCCTTATTAACATAATAAAAGCCATCAGTGTTGGGTTGGCAATGGCCTAACTCCGTACGGAATATTAGAGTCGAGATTTCTACGTTCGCATCACCCCTTTTTTACTCTAATATAATGTGAAATTTCGAGCGTTTATTTTTTATTTTAAAAAATTAAGCTGTTAAATAAATATGTGATTTTATCATTGATGAAAAAGGTCCTGGGTGCATGGGACAAAACCCATTGTCCGACGCAGCACGTCCATTCCAATTCATGTCGATGATAACATGAGAAAATGGTCGTGCACGCCCCATCGAGTGTTTACTGAATTATTAAGTCCATCACAATCGTTGGTCAGTTGGTTTCCACGTGGACCTCGTGCGCGAATTTCACTTGACCGACAGGGAAAGAAGCTACCCAAGAACATTGTTCTTAAATTGGGGTCCCGGTCGTCCGATAAGCTGTTGATCCGACGGCCACAAATGGATGTGATAATGTTGTTTTGAAATTTTTCGTCGGACGATGTGGTGATAGTTGAGTGCGGGTGAGAGGTACGAGGAAGGACGATCTCCTTTTGATAATTTTTAGATTTCGGCTTTGTTTGTTTGTTTGTTTTTTTTGGTGTGCGTGTGCGTGTTTCGACGAGCTAAAATGCTTGGTTCCCTGAATTTCTTCTTCTAACGGTGCATTCTCAATTTCTTCTTTAATGGTACATTTATTTCATAAAAAAATAAATATTTTTAAAATATTTTAAAAAAAATAATCACTTATATCACTAACAAAAATAACACAAGAAAATATTTAGGTATAAATTTTTGTCGATAATAAAAATTACTTAATTGACTAATTATTTTAATCGATTTAAGTGATCATTTAAATTTTTTTTAAATCATTCATTTTTTGTGAAAGAAATGCAATTGATTAGAGTTTCTTTTGATCCCACCAAATGAATGTTATTAAAGATCCAATCCCAAGTTTCTTTTGATTAGTATTTCTCCTTCCATTCTTACTTGCTGCTTTTTTCCAATCCCAAGCTTCCACTCAAACACCAAAATTAAATGAAAAATATTCAAAACCTTACCAGGCCACTTCTTAATCTTTACTAAATATGTTTTGAAAATGCAATGCTTTTTCAGTCGAAACAAAATAACTTTGTTATTGTACGTACTTCTTTCGTTTTCAAAAATCTTCCCCGAAAATGGTAATTCTGCTTTTGGTAAACCAGTTAACATGGCCCTAATTTAATAGCCTGGAATGATTGGTCTAGAGGTAAATATCCGCGCGTTCTCTTCTTAAGGATTTGGTTTCAAATTAGCAAAAATTCTTATTTTTATGAAGATCATGTGAATCCACTTCATTTCGATTACTAAACGTGTTGCGCGGAAGCAAGCGATCGAACATTAAAATACAAAACAAGAAAATAAATCAAACACCAAATATACATGGTTCGATTATAGATACCTATGTCCACGGAGAAAGTAGCAATGAATTCCACTATAAATCAAGCAATATACGGAGATTACAAACCACACTCGAGTCGTTCAAATACTCTCAGTACTTCCTAGTCCCAATTATATCAAATAACGCATACAATGTTTGCTCCTAATTTCTCACGAAATAATCTCTCAATCTCACAAAGGAATTATACAAAAAATTTTATCACAAGAATTTAATCTGTTTTAACACTTGAATTTTTTTATGTAATTCTACTAACGAAAATCATGGAGAAAATCATTGCCAAGCACTTGATAAAAACAGCGCTTCAAGACTTCCCCAACAGTGAAGACCAATGAGAATGTATATGTAGCACAAAAGGACAAGCAGGCCAACTTCTATTCGGATCATAATATTAGTGTGAGTCGGTCGATCAAAGTCCAGCATGGACTTCCTTTCTTGCACGTTACTCCAGCAGAAGAAAAGAAAGTGAATCTTTTCTTTTCTTATCCTTTTCTTTCTTTCTATGACTCAAATTCCTTTTCTTATTTTGGTTGACTACGACTGAAAAAGACTTTCGTATAGTTCTCACAAAGTATCTTTAACTGCACCAATATAGAAACAATACTTGTAATATGTATTACTCCTTTTTCAACTTTCATGTACTGATTATGTAATGCCATGAATTCTCGATCCTTTTTCGGATTTTTTTATAGAATGGATATGTTTCATTACTTGCACTCTAGTTAAATCTCAGTCGAGATTGATCACTTCGGGATAGATAACCAAAAGGGAAAGGCTATTTAGGAGCTTAAAGTACATGGACTTAATTAATCGATACGCGTATCTCTTAACAGCCGCCCGTTGGCTTGAGTATTTACTAAAGTCATAAGTGAATGAATTTGGCCACGAGATGGATTTTCGAATTTGGACAATCGAGGGTTCTCAGGCATCGCAATGGTGTGTTTGGATATCGCGATGAGTTTCAGAACTGTAGTTTTGGTAAGGAGTGCCAAGAAGGAGGCAACAAGTGAAAATTTCCGTTTTGCCCCCGGCTCGCTCTAGGCTTCCTAATTGGTTATCCGTGCTTGTTTTTAGAATTTAGACGCTTGGCCTGTGTTCGCATCGTCATTTGCTTCATTTTGATATCCATATCAATTTTTTTCAAAATTGACCCAATCAGTCCCGTCGCCACACGCCTTTTTCTTTCTATTTTCCATTTGATCTTATCCAAAGCAAATGGCCATGTGTCCTAATCATATGGTGCCAAATGTCAAGCTTTCTTCTTTCACCCACCCATCACATGCCACTTGTCAAGCCATGATTGGCTTATGCTTTGACTTGGGGGGGGGGGGGGGGGACAAAGCTTGCTTGACAAGCTTTATTAATGTCTTGAAAAATCTCTCTCTCTCTCTCTCTCTCTCTCTCTCTCTCTCTCTCTCTCTCTCTCTCTCTCTCTCTCTCTCTTCCCTCTCTCCCCTCAACCGACCTCTCTCTCTCCCTCTCAGCCACCTCGCGTTTTCGCGAGTTCCAGCGTGCACCCGGAGGAAAACAGCTTGTTCGAGGTCGTCCTGTATCCAAATCGACCCCATTTTCTCCCACGTGACTGTAAGACCTTGACCTTCGATAATATGAAAGCAGATCAATCAAAAACCTCCTACAGAATTCTCAGTTTTGAATTAAAGCCAGGCCTGTTCTGATAAGTTTTTTGTTGTTGTGTTTCGGTCGTTCTTCGCCATTTCTGGAGCCACCAGCCACCACCGAGCACCACCACCATCTCCTCATCATCTTAGCTCACCCATGGTCCATCCCCACCTCTTGGTTTGGCCATTTGCTCCCTCATCTCTCTTGGATTCCAGCTGAACCGCCGGCTACCCATTGATTCCAGCTGGTTTTCTGCCCTTTCCATCAGCTTTTCAAGCTTGGTTTAGGTAAGTATAACTTCCATTCCTAGCCTAGAGTGTTAGATGCTATTAGGTTGAAATGCTAGGGTGAGTTTTAGTGAGTTTTAAGTTGTGTTTTGCTGAGTTTGTTTGTTGAACCTTGCTGGAATTTTCTGTGGCAATTTGGTCTGATTCGGGTATGCTGGTTGGTGCGTCATTTTGGGCAAGGAAATGTAGGCTTTATGTAGGTTCTCAGGTCGTATTTGAGTACCGAATTGCTGTCCAAAAATTGAGCTCACACATTGTTAAAACCGATTGTGTTTAGGCATGTTGTTTTGTTTTGATGGCCATGCTTGTGTTTGTGTGGGACGAGCAAGAGTAGCCAAGGCGAAGTTCCAAGGGCTGTGTTGTGCATGTTAGGGTTCGTGTGACGAGGTCTAGGCATGGTAGAATGAGTTCAGGTTATGAGAAATTTAGTATTGAACTCAGAATTGTTCGTCGTGACATTTATGATGTTGGAATTTAAAATAAGTTAAGCATGCTTGTGATTGTTCAGGAGTAGGTTGACTTGTAATAAAGTTGACTCGCATGAGTGATAAAAAGGCAGGAGAATGGTGATGTGCCTGTGTGACTGTGTTGCCCGTTTGCATATTCCTGAGATGTGATGTTTATCTGTACATATTGTATAGCATGCGCATGGCAATGTCTTGAAAATGAGGAGGTCAGGCTGATGAGAATATCAGATTGGGGAGGAATAAGGGTGATTCCGATGAGCGCGATTCGCCGTCGAAGGCGCCCGATGTGCGAGGCACGGGGTTGCTGGAGAGATAAGGGTGCCGACCTGCGCGTTTCGCGGTCGAGGCACGGGCCGAGGCATGTGAGATGCGAGGAGGACCAATGGGTCATATGATATCTTGTGATTATCAGAACTAGTCATATCTTTGACGAAGTCAGAGCGAGTTGATTGGGAACTGCCAAGTATATTTCACTCTATTGTGACCACATTGCATGTGACATTGAGTATATGAGTCAGGCAGGTTTATAGACATCTATGTCTGATGTACGTTGCATGATCAACCCTGGAATCGCATGTCTATTGGAACATTCGTGCATGTGCATCTCTCTATGCTAGATTTAGAAGTTATGCTTACTGAGTTTTCGACTCACACTTTTTGGCTGATCGCCATTTCAGACCCTCGCCCGTGAGATGAGTACTTCAGGTGTGCGTTACGGCATCCCAGTAGAGATAGAGAGGTGGGAGACTCTATACCCTGGTTTTGATAATACTGTATATAAGAAAGTAGAGTGTTCTGTCTGGGTAGACGAGGGAGGTGAGTTTTTGGTGCCCGTTAAGTTCGAGGCATGGTTGGAGCGGCGAGGCTTAGTGTTTGGCGACCCCATTTCTGGTTTTGATGTACGAATCCAGAGCGAGAACGAGTATGGACCCATAGAGTCTCTGACGTACGGAGGTGAGGTCATCGATCTAGAGCCGATGGAGGTTGAGCCAGAGGAGTATTGGCCGATGGAGATTGACGGTCATGAGGACGATTGGTTTGTGGGTGAATAGCTGGACGAGGACCCAGAGTAGATGTTGTCGACGCTCGAGGAATCCGATTTGGAGGAGATGCCGTCTTTCGAGGAGAGTAGAGTAGAGTCGGATTAGACTAGAGTTTTAGTTGTCTCTTTTTAGTATTGTCTAGTAGGGCGTGGTGTTTCGAGCTATATATATATATATATATATATACAGATGTGTATATTTATATATAGCCTTGTGGTGATGTTTGGATGGTAATCAGATATTGGTTCGATATGTATATACATATATATATGGTTTGCATTTATCCATGAATGATTTAGCAGGTCTCTCTATCTTTCTTCATGAATGTATGTCAGGGGTAGTTACGCATTTTTCGTTTGCGTTGGGGTAGCCGTCCTTTGGTCGTGATTCGACCTGGGCGATCGTAGCCGTTGGCCATTTGACGGAAGGAGAAAGTAGGACGGGATGTCGCGTGGCCATAGGGTTCGAGGCGTGACAGTCCCATCCCAAGTGGTAGTAAAGCAAGGTCAGCTCGATCTGAGACAAATCGAGGTTTGGAGTGATAAGGCTGATGATTATGGGATAGTTAGGTAGACAGACCCAAGGCTTTGGCTTAGGAGGGGCACGATCATATAGATTGATTGGCGCTTATGGTTGCTACATTGTGTTGTTTGAGTTCGATCTTCTTTTGATCCCATTTTGTGAGTTTGCTAATTGGCAGGTGCGTCTGGACCCGAGGTAAGAGTCTAGACCTTATCTGTAAGATGTTAGTCACTGCTGGTTGATAGTTCTAGTCATATGCGTTGGTAGAACTGCGATGCTAGGCCTTGAGTAGTGGCTTAGGTCTCTAATTCCCAAATGGAATTATAGCAGGTCTAGGTTAGTAAGACGAGGGAATATGTGCAACAGGGTAGACAAGGAATTCTGGAGGAGCGTCTGGTTTAGGTGCTCAAGCTGCAGGTGCCCCAGCCGTAGGAGCTCAAGCTACAGAGAACCTAAGTATTGGGGATATTATGAGAGTGTTGGCAGAAGTTACTGCATTGATGGGTAGGTAGGCTGAGGAAAGAGCTGATGTTGCGAACCATGATGTTGGTGGGCACCAAGCGCCTCATTTAGTAGAGCAGTTCCTGAAGTTGCAACGCCAAAGTTTGACGGAAGTGGCGGACCTGAAGCAACTTCATCATGGACAAAACAGCTGGAGAAAGCATTTGTGGTATTGAGGTGTACTGAAGAGGAGAAAGTCATTTTGGCAGAATATCAGCTGCAGAAGACTGCCGATGACTGGTGGAAGGTAACACGAGCCCGAGTTTTCCCAGAAGGTGTAGAAAGGAACTGGGCAGCATTCTGTGAGGCTTTTAATAGCAAGTATTTCTCTGAAGCGGCCCAGGAAAGGAAATTAGAAGAATTTCTACAACTGCGCCAAGGACAAATGACGATAGACCAATATGAGGGCAAATTCGCAAGACTGTCAAAGGTTGGACAAAGGATATTGGCGAATCCTTGGGATAAGGCCAGAGGTTCCGTGAAGGTCTGAAGCCGGAACTCAGATGTCAGTTGATCACATCGGGACTAAGAGACTACAACGAGATATATGACAGGGCTTAGGAACTTGAGCGGGAGATGATGGATAGAACCGCTGCATCCGGATCGAGGTTCGTGCCGGGGCGGGATATTCGCAGTTTTGGCAAGAAGCCAATGATGGACACCAAGAGGTTTATTCCTCCGGTCACAGGGATTTGAGAAAACCAGCCTATTCGAGTGGACCAAGGTGTCGGGAATGCGGAAGAAATCATGGGAACTTTCGTTGCCCAAGAAGGGCAGGAGCTTGCTGGGAGTGTGGACAGTTGGGGCATATAGCCAAGAATTGCCCAAAAAAGAATCCCAGGCAACAATTTCAGTAGGAACTATGAACAGGACATCAGGCGGGGCCAGCACCGCAGAATAACCAGAATCGATCGCCAGCCTAGGGAAGAGTGTATGCATCGGCGCGAAAGGAGGCTGAGAACGCGCCGGGAGTCATTACAAGTACAGTTTCCCTATGCGATCATGCTGCTTATGCATTGTTTGATCCAGGAGCATCTCACTCTTTCGTGTCAGATAGATTTGTGAGTTTGGTGGCCATGGATGTGAAACCCCTCAATGAATTGTTGCATGTTATGACCCCTTTAAAGGATAGAGTGATTGTTTCGCTAGAATGTAAGGGGTGTAAGATAGTTCTTGGGAATAGAGAAGAATCGATTGATCTAGTTATCCTGCCCATGCATGACTTTGATGTAATAGTGGGAATGGATTGGCTAGTTAAGCATGGGGTAATAATAGATTGTAGTAGCAAGGTGATCCAGCTTAATCCAGTGGATCATCCTAGATATGAGTTTATGGGAAGTCGAGGAGGTACCTCGATACCTTGGATTTCGTCGTTGGAAGCGACTAAGCTATTAAGTGAGGGATGCGAAGGCTTTCTGGCTTCCGTGTTTGATTCAACGATTGAGGCAGTAAAGTTGGAGGATGTAGCGGTGGTATGTGAATTCCCAGATGTGTTTCCTCAAGAATTGCCTAGCTTACCGCCAGAGCGAGAAGTTGAATTCGTGATTGAGTTAGCTCCTAGGACAAAACCGATTTCTAAAGCACCATATTGGATGGCATTGTCAGAATTGAAAGAACTTAAGATGCAGATGCAAGAGATGCTGGACAAGGGCTTTATTCGACCAAGTGCGTCGCCATGGGGCGTGCTAGTATTGTTTGTCAGAAGAAAGACGGGTCGTTGCGGTTGTGTATTAACAGACAGTTGAATCAGGTAACAATCAAGAACAAGTACCCATTGCTGAGGATTGACGATCTATTTGACTAGCTGCAGGGTGCATCAGTATTTTCAAAGTTGATCTAAGGACAGGTTATCATCAGCTGAGAATCAAGTCAGAAGATATTCCAAAGACTGCCTTTCGACGAGGTATGGGCACTATGAATTCACGGTCATGCCGTTTGGATTGACGAATGCTCCTGCCGCATTCATGGATATGATGAATAGGGTATTCAAAGAATTTCTAGATCAATTTGTGATCATATTTATTGATGATATATTGGTATATTCGAGAAGTCTAGAGGAGCATGAGGTGCACTTGAGGACTATCCTGCAGACCTTAAGAGAGCATTCGTTGTACGCCAAGTTTAGCAAGTGCGAATTTTGGTTAAATCGAGTGGCGTTTCTCGGACATATTGTTTCAGGAGAAGGTATATCCGTAGATCCATCGAAAATTGAGGCAGTGGAAAAGTGGCCTAGATCGACGAATGTGACAGAAGTAAGAAGTTTTCTAGGATTGGCTGGTATTACCGACGCTTCGTGGAAAGGTTTTCGACAATAGCAACTCTCTTGACGCGTCTGCTGAAAAAGGAAACAAGGTTTGATTGGACAAATAAATGTGAAGAAAGTTTCTAAGAGCTCAAACATAAGTTGACGACCGCGCCAGTATTGACGATTCCATCTGGATCTGGAGGATTTGAAATTTATAGCGATGCGTCGTTAAAAGGCTTAGGGTGTGTTTTGATGCAACATGGACGAGTAGTGGCGTATGCATCTCGACAGCTAAGGCCACATGAGATGAACTATCTAATGCACGATTTAGAACTTGCAGTCGTCGTATTTACGCTGAAGATTTGGAGGCATTACTTGGTTGGAGAAAGGTTCCAAATCTAGGTGGACCACCAGAGTTTGAAATATCTGTTCTCACAGAAAGAGCTAAACATGAGGCAGCAGAGATGGATGGAATTATTGAAGGACTATGATTGCGAGATATTATATCATCCAAGAAAGGCAAATAGAGTGACGGATGCATTAAGTAGGAAGTCCAGCATCGCGCAGATGGTGATTAAGGAGTGGACTCTGCTGGAAGGAATAAGAGACTCGGAGTTCAAGATAGAAGTTGGACATCTCTCAAGCCTTATTGCCACGTTAAGAATTGAACCGATTATTCAGGTGAAGATTAAGGAATTGCAGTCTACGGACCCTGAATTGCAGAAAATTATTAGTATGGATGCGGATAAGCGTAGATCAGAATTCCAATTATCCGATGATGGGATCCTAAGGTTCCAAGGACGTTTATGTGTACTGAATAACGAAGAGTTAAAGGATGAAATCCTATATGAGGCTCATCCTAGTAGTTACAGTATTCATCTTAGCAGCACGAAGATGTATCAGAATCTGCGTCAGCATTACTGGTGGAATGGAATGAAAACTGATGTGGCGAGATTTGTGGCTAAGTATCTGACGTGCCAGCAGGTGAAAGCGCAACATTGTAAATCTAGAGGATTGCTGCAGCCATTAGAGATCCCTGAATGGAAATGGGAACATGTAACTATGGACTTTGTATCGGGACTATCGAGAAGCTAGAGAGGAAACGATTCAATTTGGGTAGTGGTTGATAGGCTGACAAAATCGGCCCATTTTATGGCTGTGCGAAAGGATTTACCGTTGGAAAGGTTGGAGAGCTGTATGTTCGACAGATTGTGCATCTACATGGAGTTCCAGTTTCTGTGATATCAGATCGGGACCCTTGTTTTATGGCTACATTTTGGAAAAGCTTACAGGCCGCCTTGGGATCAGAACTGCAATTCAGTACGGCTTATCATCCGCAGACAGATGGGTAGTCAGAAAGAACGATACAAACCTTGGAAGATATGCTCAGGGCTTGCATCATCAATTTTAAAGGTGGATGGGATGATCAATTGCATTTAGTGCAGTTTGCCTATAACAATAGTTATCAGCAGAGTATCAGAATGGCGCCTTTTGAAGCATTATATGGTAGGGCATATAGAACGTCGTTGTGTTGGAATGAGGTGGGCGAAAAGAGCATAACAGGCCCAGAGTTGGTACAACAGTCCAATGAAGCAGTAAAAGTGATTAGAGATAGATTGAAGATGGCTCAGAGTCGTCAGAAAAGTTACGCGGATAAAAGGTGTAAACCATTGGAATTCCAGGTTGGAGACCATGTGTTCCTGAAAGTGTCGCCAATGCGAGGACTATCCAGATTTGGTAAAAAGGGAAAGCTAAGCCCCAGATTTGTTGGTCCATTTGAGATACTGGAAAAAGTTGGAAATTTAGCTTATTGACTGGCATTACTGCCGAATCTGTCGCAGGTACACAATGTCTTCCATGTTTCAATGTTGAGAAAGTACGAGCCAGATCCGAGCCATATACTCGATCATGAAGTCATCGAGGTGGATGATAAAGTTTCATACGTAGAGCGACCAGTTAGAATTGAGGATCGAAGAGAGCAGGTTTTGAGGACCAAGACTGTACGCTAGTTAAAGTCGTTTGGGAACATCACGGTACAGAAGGAGCGACATGGGAGAATGAAGACGAGATGAAGCTTAAGTATCCGTATCTGTTCGTGTAATAGTTTTTCAGTATGTCCGTTGTAAATTTCGAGGACGAAATTCCTTTAAGGAGGGAAGGATTGTAATGCCCTGAATTCTCGACCCTTTTTGGATTTCTTAATAGAATGGATGTGTTTCATTACTTGCACTCTAGTTAAATCTCAGTCGAGATTGATCACCTTGGGATGGCTAACCAGAAGGGAAAGGCTATTTAGGACCTTAAAGTACGTGGACTTAATCAGTCGATACGCGTATCTCCTAACAGCCGCCCGTTGGCCTAAGTATTTACTAAAGTCGTAAGCTAATGAATTTGGCCACGAGATGGATTTTCGGATTTGGACAATCGAGGGTTCTCGACATCGCAATGGTGTTTTGGATATCGCGATGAGTTTCAGAACTGTAGTTTTGGTAAGGAGTGCCAAGAAGGAGGCAACAAGTGAAAATTTTCGTTTTGCCCCCGACTCGCTCTAGGCTTCTTAGTTGGTTATCCGTGTTTTTTTTAGAATTTAGACGCTTGGCCTATTCGCGTTGTCATTTGCTTCATTTTGATGTCCATATCAATTTTTTCAAAAATTGACCCAATCAGTCCCGTTGCCATGCGCCTTTTTCTTTCTATTTTCCATTGATATTATCCAAAGTAAATTGCCATGTGTCCTAACCCTATGGTGCCAAATGTCAAGCTCTCCTCTTTCACCCACCCCTCACATGCCACTTGTCAAGCCATGATTGGCTTATGCTTTGACTTGGGGGGACAAAGCTTGCTTGACAAGCTTCATTAAAGCCTTGAAAAATATCTCTCTCTCTCTCTCTCTCTCTCTCTCTCTCTCTCTCTCTCTCTCTCTCTCTCTAGGCCATCTCGTATTTTCGTGGGTTCCAACTCGCATTTAGAGGAAAACAGCTCGTTCGGGGTCGTCCGGTATCCAAATTGACCCCCATTCTCTCCCACGCGACCGTAAGACCTTGAGCTTCTATAATATGAAAGCAGATCAGCCAAAACTTCCTACAAAATTCCCAGCTTCGAATTAAAGTCAGCCCTATTCTGATCGATTTTCAATTGTTGTGTTCCGATCGTTCTTCGCCATTTCTGGAGCCACCTGCCACCACCGAGCACCACGACCATCCCCTCATCATCTTAGCTCACCCATGGTCCATCCTACCTCTTGGTTTGGCCGTTTACCCCATCATCTCTCTTGGATTCCAGCTGAACCGCCAGTTGCCCTGTTGATTCCAGCTGGTTTTCTGCCTTTCCTCGGCTTTTCAAGCTTGGTTTAGATAAGTATAGCTTCCATTCCTAGCCTAGAGTGTTAGATACTATGGTGAGTTTTAGTAAGTTTTAAGTTGTGTTTTGTTGAGTTTGTTCTGTTGGACCTTGTTGGAATTTTCTGTGGCAATTTGGTCTGATTTGGGTATGCTGGTTGGTGCGTCATTTTGGGCAAGGAAATGTATGCTTTATGTAGGTTCTCAGGTCGTATTTGAGTACCGAATTGTTGTCCAAAAATTGAGCTCACACATTGTTTAAACCGTTGTGTTTAAGCATGTCGTTTGCTGGAAATTTTGATGGCCATGCTTGTGTTTGTGTGGGACGAGCAAGAGTAGCCAAGGCGAAGTTCCAAGAGCTACTTGTACATGTTAGGGTTCGTGTGACGAGGTTTAGGCATGGTAGAACGAGTTCAGGTTATGAGAACTTTAGTATTAGACTTAGAATTGTTCGTCGTGACATTTATGATGTTGGATTTAAAATAAGTTAAGCAAGCTTGTGATTGTTCAGGAGTAGGTTGACTTGTAATAAAGTTGACTCGCATGAGTGATAAAAAGGCAGGAGAATGGTGATGTGCCTGTGTGACAGTGTTGCCCGTTTGCATATTCTTGAGATGTGATGTTTATCTGTACATATTGTATAGCATGCGCATGGCAATGTCTTGAAAATGAGGAGGTCAGGCTGATGAGAATATCAGATTGGGGAGGAATAAGGGTGATTCCAATGAGCGCGATTCGCCGTCGAAGGCGCCCGACGTGCGAGGCACGGGGTTGCTGGAGAGATAAGGGTGCCGACCTGTGCGTTTCGCGTCGAGGCACGGCCGAGGCATGTGAGATGCGAGGTCGAGACCAATGGGTCATATGATATCTTGTGATTATCAGAACTAGTCATATCTTTGACGAAGTCAAAGCGAGTTGATTGGGAACTGGCCAAGTACATTTCACTCTATTATGACCCATTGCATGTGACATTGAGTATATGAGTTAGGCAGGTTTATAGACATCTATGTCTGAAGTACGTTGCATGATCAACCCTGGAATCACATGTCTATTGGAACATTCGTGCATGTGCATCTCTCTATGCTAGATTTAAAAGTTATGCTTACTGAGTTTTCGACTCACACTTTTTGGCTAATCACCATTTCAGACCCTGGCCCGTGAGATGAGTACTTCAGGTATGCGTTACGGCATCCCAGTAGAGATAGAGAGGTGGGAAACTCTATGCCCTGTTTTGATAATACTGTATATAAGAAAATAGAGTATTCTATCTGGGTAGACGAGGGAGGTGAGTTTTTGGTGCCCGTTAAGTTCAAGGCATGGTTAGAGCGGCGAGGCTTAGTGTTTGGCGACCCCATTTCTAGTTTTGATGTACGAATCCAGAGCGAGGACGAGTATGGACCCATAGAGTCTCTGACGTACGGAGGTGAGGTCATCGATCCAAAGCCGATGGAGGTTGAGCCAGAGAAGTATTGGCCGATAGAGATCGATGGATGAGTCATCCCGAGCAGATGTTGTCGACGCCCGAATCCGGAGGAGTTGCCATCTTCGAGGAGAGTGGAGCGGAGTCGGATTAGACTAGAGTTTTAGTTGTCTCTTTTTGGTATTGTCTAGTAGGGCGTGGTGTTTCGAGCTATATATATATATATATATATCCTGATATGTATATTATATATAGCCTTGTGGTGATGTTTGGATGGTAATCAGATGTTGGTTCGATATGTATATATATATATATATGGTTTGCATTTATCCAGGAATGATTTAGCAGGTCTCTCTATCTTTCTGCATGAATGTATGTCAGGGGTAGTTACGCATTTTCCGTTTGCGTTGGGGTAGCCATCCTTTGGTCGCGATCAGACTTGGGCGATCGCAGTTGGCCATTTGACGAAGGAGAAAGTAGGACGGGATGTCGCGTGGCCGTAGGGTTCGGAGCGTGACGATTTATAAAAAAAAAAAGAAATTCTCTTTCTTTTCAAAATTTAAAATATTTTGAATTTGAAAGTTTATAAGACGCGTCATAATGGATTTGCATGTGAATCATCTTATGTTGCAAAAATTTCAAGTGCTTCGAGTTATGAAAAAGTTTTAAGTGCTTCCCTCGCGAGATTAAAAAACAAGCAAAAGTAACAAGCGTATGAAAGAAACTTCACCATAATGGATAACCTCATCTGGTGGCCGTGGAGGTAGCTGCTTTAAGGACTCCAGGTCAACCTCGCCGACATCGCCTTTGGCAACCGAAGAAAAGAAAAGAAGAAAAGAAAGAAAAGAAAAGGAAAAAAAAGAAACATAAAATTCAGTAGTTAAGCAACCATTAGCCTAGCAGATTTCACCTCGCGCAAGCACTATTTACGTCAATTACTCCGCTAATATCCGTATATCAGGAGTTTCTGGTTGTAACTTCACCTCAAGATAAAGACTGTACAGATCCGTATAAACACTGCTATAATTACTCTACTTAAAAGTACTGGAGACTTGTCAAATGTAACTTCTCTACTGATAAAGGTGATTAA
>JAGVVM010019142.1:0-59125 GCA_019149425.1 Psidium friedrichsthalianum | reverse complement strand
CGTGGGCAAATGAGTCGTATTGACTGGGAATGTGGGGGTGGCGAAGGAAAAGCATACCAAGACCCCAGAAATTGGTACAAAGAGTCATGAACTTAAATGCTAGCGATATTGAAAGACGGCACAGAATCGTCAGAAAGGTTATCGGATAAAAGGTGTAAACCAGTAGATTCCAGGTCGGAACCATGTGTTCCTGAAAAGTGTCGCAAAATGGCGAGCCTATCCGATTTGGTAAAAAGGAAAGCTAAGACCAAAGTTTTTGTCCTTTGAGATACTGGAAAATTTGCAATTTAAGCTTATTGACGTGGTCATTCCAGACACGAATCTGATCGAGAGCAGAGTACACAAGCTACATTCCATATTTCAAATGTATAGAAAAAGTAAGAGCACGAGATCTCCGAGCCATGATAAGACTCCCAATGAAGGGGGCATTCATACAGCGGTGAAATGGCATCAAATTCTCACAGAGTAGAAGAACGAAACCAGTTCGATTGAGGAATCGAGAGAGAGCAAAGTTTGAGACCAAGACTGTATTGCTAGTTAAGATCGTTTGGGGAACCATCGGCTGACGTGAATGACGACGGATGGAGGAAAGGACAGCGACAAAGACTTAATAAATCCGCATCTGTTCGTGTAGATTCATATTTATTCGTATGTCCGCTGTAAGTTTCGAGGATGAATTCCTTTAAGTGGGGGCGGAAGGTTGTAAGGGATACCCTAGAATCTGTCTCGCCCTTTTTATCAGAGATTGTTGTTAATAGATTGAATCATTTTCTATTACGTTGCACTCTAGGTGAAAATACATCAAGAGTCGAAGTTTGGAATCAGCTTGGGATGGCTAACCAGAAGGAAAGGCTTTTTAGGACCTTAAAGTAAAGTGGACTTAATCTCGATACGCGTATCTCCTAACAGCTGCCCTTGGCCTGAGTATTTACTAAAGTCGTAAGCTAATGAATTTGGCCACGAGATGGATTTTCGAATTTGGACAATCGAGGGTTCTCGGCATCGCAATGTATTTTGGATATCGCGATGAGTTGGCAACTGTAGTTTTGGTAAGGAGTGTCAGAAGGAGGCAACAATTGAAATTTTCCCATTTTGCCCCCGGCTCGCTCTAGGCTTTTAGTTGGTTATCCGTGCTTGTTTTTAGAATTTAGACGCTTGGCCTGTGTTCGCGTCGTCATTTGCTTCATTTTGATATCCATATCAATTTTCCAAAAATTGACCCAATCAGTCCCGTCGCCACGCGCCTTTTTTTTTTCTATTTTCCATTTGATCTTATCCAAAGCAAATGGCCATGTGTCCTAACCTATGGTGCCAAATGTCAAGCTCTCTTCTTTCACCCACCACTCACATGCCACTTGTCAAGCCATGATTGGCTTATGCTTTGACTTTGGGGGGGGAGGGACAAAGCTTGCTTGACAAGCTTTCGTTAATGTCCTTGAAAATATATATCTCTATATATATATATCTATATCTCTCTCTCTCTCTCTCTTCCCTCACTCCCCCTCAACCGACCTCTCTCTCTCCCTCATCGGCCACCTCGCGTTTTCGCGAGTTCCAGCGCGCACGCGGAGGAAAACGGCTCGTTCGGGGTCGTCTGGTATCCAAATCGACCCCCGTTTTCCTCCATACACCGTAAGACCTTGACTTCGATAATATGAAAGCAGATCAATCAAAAACCTCCTACAGAATCCCAGTTTCGAATTAAAGTCAGCCATGTTCTGATCAGTTTTTCTGTTGTTGTGTTCCGATCGTTCTTTCCATTTCTGGAGCCATCAGCCACCACGAGCACCACCACCACCTCCTCATCATCTTAGCTCACCCGTGTCCATTCCACCTCTTGGTTTGGTCATTGCTCCCTCATCTCTCTTGGATTCCAGCTGAACTGCCGGCTACCCTATTGATTCCAGCTAGTTTTCTGCCCTTTCCCATCAATTTTCAAGCTTTGTTTAGGTAAGTATAACTCCATTCCTAGCCTAGAGTGTTAGATGCTATTAGGTTGAAATGCTAGATGAGTTTAGTGAGTTTTAAGTCGTGTTTTGCTGAGTTTGTTCGTTGAACCTTGCTGGAATTTTCTGTGGTAATTTGGTCTGATTCGGGTATGTTGGTTAGTGCGTCATTTTGGGCAAGGAAATATAGGGTTTATGTAGGTTCTTAGGTCGTATTTGAGTGCCGAATTGCTATCCAAAAATTGAGCTCACACATTGTTAAAACCGATTGTGTTTGGGCATGTTGTTTGTTGAAATTTTGATGGCCATGCTTGTGTTTTGTGTGGGAGAGCAAGAATAGCCAAGGCGAAGTTCTAAGGGCTGGTTGTGTTGTGCATGTTAGGGTTCGTGTGATGAGGTCTAGGCATGGTAGAATGAGTTCAGGTTATGAGAAATTTAGTATTGAACTCAGAATTGTTCGTCGTGGCATTTATGATGTTGGAATTTAAAATAAGTTAAGCATGCTTGTGATTGTTCAGGAGTAGGTTGACTTGTAATAAAGTTAACTCGCATGAGTGATAAAAAGGCAGGAGAATGGTGATGTGCCTATGTGACTGTGTTGCCCGTTTGCATATTCCTGAGATGTGATGTTTATCTGTACATATTGTATAGCATGAGCATGGCAATGTCTTGAAAATGAGGAGGTCAGGCTGATGGAATATCAGATTGGGGAGGAATAAGGGTGATTCCGATGAGCGTGATTCGCCATTGAAGGCGCCCGATGTGCGAGGCACGGGTTGCTGGAGAAATAAGGGTGCCGACCTACGCGTTTCGCGATCGAGGCACGGGCCGAGGCATGTGAGATGCAGGCCAGACCAATGGGTCATATGATATCTTGTGATTATCAGAACTAGTCATATCTTTGATGAAGTCAAAGCGAGTTGATTGGGAACTGGCCAAGTATATTTCACTCTATTGTGCCCACATTGCATGTGACATTGAGTATATGAGTTAGGCAGGTTTATAGACATCTATGTCTGATGTACGTTGCATGATCAACCCTGGAATCGCATGTCTATTGGAACATTCGTGCATATGCATCTCTCTATGCTAGATTTAGAAGTTATGCTTACTGAGTTTTCGACTCACACTTTTGGCTGATCGCCATTTCAGACCCTCGCCCGTGAGATGAGTACTTCAGGTGTGCGTTACGGCATCCCAGTAGAAATAGAGAGGTGGGAGACTCTATACCCTGGTTTTGATAGTACTGTATATAAAAAAGTAAAGTTTCTATCTGGGTAGACGAGGGAGGTAAGTTTTTGGTGCCGTTAAGTTCGAGGCATGATTAGAGCGACGAGGCTTAGTGTTGGCGACCCCATTTTTGGTTTTGATGTATGAATTCAGAGCGAGAATGAGTATGGACCCATAGAGTCTCTAACGTACGGAGGTTAGGTCATCGATCTAGAGCCGATGGAGGTTGAGCTAGAGGAGTATTGGCCGATGGAGATAGACGGTCATGAGGACGACTGGTTTGTGGGTGAGCAACCGGACGAGGACCCAGAGCAAATATTGTCGACGCCCGAGGAATCCGATCCAGAGGAGCTACCGTCTTCGAGGAGAGTGGAGCGGAGTCGGATAAAACTAGAGTTTTAGTTGTCTCTTTTTGGTATTGTTTAGTAGGGCGTGGTGTTTCGAGCTATATATATCCTGATATGTATAATTGTATATAGCCTTGTGGTGATGTTTAGATGGTAATCAGAGTTGGTTCAATATGTATATACATATATATATATATATATATATATATATGGTTTGCATTATCCAGGAATAATATAGCAGGTCTCTCTATCTTTCTGCATGAATGTATGTCAGGGGTAGTTACGCGATTTCCGTTTGCATTGGGTAGCCGTCATTTGGTCATGATCAGACCTGGACGATGCAGCCATTGGTCATTTGACGGAAGGAGAAAAGTAGGACGGGATGTTGCGTGGCCGTTGGGTTCGGGCTGTGACAGATTAATTCAATTCATATCGAGTATGCTCGCAAAACTCATACTCCAGACATATTTAACAATCTCCATTTTGGCTCGATATTTAAGCCAAGTCGCAATCACTTCGTTAAAATTTCAAACTTCACTGTTAGTCTCCCATAGCTCCAATGGGCTCGACTGCCACAAACATCTTCCAAGTCCAAGCGGCATTTGAACTTCACCATAATCGATAACCTCATCAGAACACCGACTACATATGCATCTTAACTACTCCATAAGAACTTTTTGACATAACCTTTTTAACCGCAGATAAAGCAAAACCATCATTGCATCCATATCTATTAGGAGACCAAATAAGAAACCTTGTCAAATTCAGTAGTTACAACAACCATTAGCTCTACAGATTCCACCTCGCTGCAAGCACTATTTACGTCGATTACTCCGCTAATATCCGTTATATCAGGAGTTTCTGGTTGTAACTTCACCTCAAGATAAAGACTGTACAGATCCGTATAAACACTGCTATAATTACTCCTACTTAAAAGTACTGGAGACTTGTCAATTAACTTCTCTACTGATAATAGGTGAATTTAATTCTGAGCACTACAACCAATAACCTGCTCATATTGTGTTAGTCTAGGAACATGCACTTTCTTGCCTTTTGTATCGAGCTAACCATCATTAACTCGAATATAACATTGGCAATCAAATATTATAATAATAGAATAATCAGCGACGTTATCTGACCACACTTTTCGGTAGTCCAATATCCAATCACAGTCGATGAGGATCTATTCAATAGGTAACTCACTGTGTGCTCACTCACCGTGATGACCCACAAGCTTCACCCTCAATGGGACACGAGTACGGAAGAACTTGTCCACCTGGGCCACGGAACGCCTAGTCTGTGTCATTCTCCCCCACTCAATCTGCAAATGCCCTCGTTGTGGGCTACTAAGCATAGTCACTGGAATCTCCTAACCATACCAGCACTATAGAGCATTTTTATGGGCTCTCTCTAGTAATGCTCTACTCATCAATTTTGCAACATATTATGGTTCATTGACACTAGTGCGATGTCTCACTATGCCTTCATTTATGTAGAATTCATTTAACATCTCCGAGCAAAACTTCATGCTTTTGTCAATCCGCACTTGCTTGATCTTTTCATCAATCTCTTTTTCAATCAAAGCTTTTAATTGCATGATTCTAACAATAGCATCATACTTGTGCCTAAGCACAAACTTGTGATAATAGTTCGATAGGGCTTTCATCAAACCCGCAATGGTTTTCTCTTTGATGATATTAAACATGATATTACAAGCCAACATTACTGAATAATATCCATTGCTATCTATCCAGCAATTTCCAACCAGCTTGCTTCATTGTCTCTAGTTTCTCCCCAAACAAGGTTATGTGCAGCTTTATCTAATATAGATAGTCCTCAATCTGCATCTCCTAGAAACTAAAATTATTTCCATCAAATTTGTCGATTTTCACTTTAACTTCTTCTATTACCATCAATTCGTTTCAGCTTAAGTAAGCCTAGCTCTAGTATCAATTGTTGCACAAAAGCAAGTGATTAAGCATTAAAAGACAGAACAAGAAAATAAATCAAACATCGAATATATATAGTTCAGTCACAGAGACCTATGTCCAAGGGGGAGCAGAAACGAATTTCACTATAGATCAAGCGATATACGGAGATTAGAAACTATACTCGAGTCACTCAAACACTCTCAGTGTTTCTCAGCTCCAATTACATCAAATAACGTACATAGTATTTAGCTTCAAATTCCTCAAAAATAATCTCTCAATTTCACGAAAAAATTATACACAAATTCTTACCACAAGAATTTAATTGGTTTTAGTACTTGAATTCTTGGTGTAATTCTATGAACAAAATCCACGAAGAAAAACCCTTGCCAAGCACTCGACGAAAATGGCACTTCAAGACTTTCCCAATAGTGAAGACTAACACGAATATATAAGCACAACAGGACGAGCAAGCTGCAACACCCTCGAATTCATCTCTTGTTAACAACCTATGAAGCTTTTGTATTGGAAATAAAAGGGTAAATAAGTCGAAAATTTAACACAAGAACTAATAAGGTATAAGTCGAAAGTTGGAAATCAATCCAAAGTGGACCTAGTGCTTGACGATGCCAGAAGTCCTAATGACCTTGGCGGTCATGCTGGCTGGCATGGTCATGCCGACAGCCAAGCCAACGATGACGATATTTTGTTCGCTTGGCAGCGGTTTTGATGATGGTGTCGAATACTTAAGTTGACCTAAGCTTAGTACTTGTCAAAACTTGCTCTCCATAGATTATAACATTCTTTGGTAAGCAGAAGATAGGAAAAGTCAAAGATCTTTTAGATTTAGAATCCTAAGCCATCATTATTAAATCTTAATTCCCCTAAGTAATCTAACTTCATTGGACGCCAAGCTAATCCTAATGGATATAAGACAAAAATTCATGATGGATTTGGCAATAAATCCCTCTGTTGGGTCACTTAGAGATAAGGATGTCTTGGGGAAATTAAGAGTTATCATAGTCTCTAAACTTAGTCAAGAAGAGAGGGGGGGAATGCAAAGGTCTTCCATGAAGTCTTCTGAAGCAAAGTCCATCCCTAAAAGACTAGCTTGTCTTCTTATGGAAAGTAGATTACCACTTAAAGTACTATCATTAGACCATCTGGCCTATCATGATGAAGAGGAATTATTACGCCAAGACCATAAGGAGGCTTCTTCAATAGATTTTTGCCCCATGCACGCCTTTCCCTTACTCTCTCTTTCGGCTCCCATCTCTTCTTACTCTCTCTCTCTCTCTCTCTCTCTCTCTCTCTCTCTCTCTCTCTCTCTCAATCGACTGTTCACTAGCTTGCTACATTCGAGGCTTGTTCAGCTTCGTCTCATGCTATCTCACGCTATAAGTGGAGTCCCTAGCTCTAGCTAGGGTGATTGGTTGGTGTTCAAGTTTTGCTAGGGAAAAAATGCACTATGGCTTATGTACGATGTAGAATTATTCATGGAAGAAATAAATCTTGGTCTCGACATGAGTCCAACCAATTTAAGCATCGATATAATCGTATGTAGTTGTATCTTGATGAATGATTATTTAAGTACATTTTGTTCATATGCGATTCTATGTTATATATGGATGTCAGCAAATCATGCACGTATATACGTGAGTCATATAAGTATGTATGCAAATCACGTATGTATGATCACTAACATTCTAGATAACAACTCGATTTCTTGTGAACATCATGAATGCATGAACACTAAAAAAAGATAAGATCCTTCATCACTTGAGGTGATAGAGATGCCTCGTCTTCATTGCGAGATGCCACACAATAATAGATGCCTCGAGAAGAGTTTCAGATGCTGCCAATAGTGGGGGATGCCTTGGTCGAGCCAAGAGGACCCCGAGCAGAGAGTTTCAAGATGCTGCGGAGTGTGATGCCTAGTTGATGCCACAGGAACCGGTTGATCTCGGGACGATGACGATGTTATAAAAATTTTATGATCGCATACTCATATCTATGCATTTTCATAGATGTTGTTCATGTGTATATAGTAAATAATAAGTATCGCATTTGCTATTGGTCTGTCATTGACTTTGCATTGTGAATAGTGTGATTGGATAGATGTCGAACTATTTTCTTACCTTAGAACTAGCGATTTTACTTACTCAGCGTCATTTCACCCCTTTAATTTTCTAGACTTGTAGGTATGGGTTCTTTTGAAACACCACACTTTGGTCTATCATCATGTATTGAGATAACCTCCGTAATCATGTTTGTCGCAACTTGCCATAACCTCTCCTGAGGCTTCAGTGGGTTTAGTGGTATTATCATCTGTCAATGGCGCGGACTCTCTCAAGTCCTATCTCGCGTAACATTGGATTTCATTTTATTGATTAGCAACCTAAAATGTTACTAAGAGTTGCCAGTAGTATATTAGAGTCAGTGAGAAACCAATCAAGACATGGAAGTATTATCTCAATTCCTACGCAACCAGAGTTTCTAGGTTTGAGGACTTATTTACACTAACTAGACAATTAGCGTCCTTTCAGTACCAAAACAGTTAATATTAAGGTGATCACTCATTATGCATATCATTTTAAGCTTACCGGATATCTAACAAATGCTAGATGATTATGTATAATGTTTTTTTTTTGTCATTTCATGCAATTGCCTATTTATCCTGAGCTTATTATTCAAGAAAATGATTAACATGCAATTTATCAAAAGACAGTATTGTAACATGCACTCAATCAGGTAAAATATGCCAAATATCAAACTGGAATTTACACATGCAAACGGAATCTATAATAGAGATATTTAAAAGAAAACACCTCTGATATGTGGATTGGGTATATAAAAGTGGACTGGATTGGATGTCAGTCTCCAATCCTCAAGCCTCAATGATCTACCATATCCAAGGGTGCCTCTGTCAATCGCTATATTGGAATATCAATCTGACGCATCAAGCATTTGGAACATGCACTCTCTCAAAGAAGATAGTTAGCGAAGTTCAGCAAATTAAAGTATAAAATGAGGATTTGGAATTAAACTCTAATTACCATGCTAATTTGTCTATTGAGACATACATTACGGAATAAATAATTCACTAAAATATTTACATGGAAAATCTATTAGTAACCAAGCATATGAAGCATAATTAGACAATAAAGGCAAACAGAGGCATTTTTCTACCTATTTTCTATTTTTTGGACTTTTTTGGCATCATTTGATTTTTGATTTTTGATTTTTTGATGTTTTATTTATTTTAAAAAATGAACCCTTTAGTTCTGCTTGCATGACGATCGCGTTGCCGTCGCCGTCTAACATGAGGCTAGCTCCTCTGGCTACGATGACGGCGACTAACACCTGGCGACTTGGTTCACCTTGCTCATAGATGAGGTTCCTCTTGCTCTTGTGATCTCTTCCGGTTGAATGAGTCCTTGAAGATGCTTCCAACCTCTCCGAAGCTCCCCCTTTTCCTTTTCTTTCTCCTACTTTTTTTTGTTCCATTCCCCTCTCACTTGCTTTAGTCCCCTCTCACCTACTCTCTGTCTCTTCAAGTCTTGTCTGCCCATTTTTTGTGGACCATGAAAGTATAGAAGATGTGTGGTCGTGGGAGTGGTTGAAGTGGAAGCACAAGATGCAAGATGACTGTGGAATGGAGAGAGAGAGAGAGAGAGAGATGTGGGGGAAAATATAGGAAAGGGAGTTGGATTAAGAAAAAGAAAAAAGAGGGAGTGGGGGCCTGCAAGAAAAGGAAGCGTAGGCCTAGCTCGACAAGCGAAAAGGTGTGACATCCTCGGATCATAGAAAAGGTGACATCCCAGGCACATCATCGACTCATTTATTTTTATCCTATAATTAAGTGCAAGCGGAACACAAAACTCCCTAGATAATAATAGAGCAAAGGGATAATAGCAGAAAATCAGGAAAACTAACAATCAGCAGTCAGAATTTGCAAAAGATCATTTTCATTAATAATAAAATTGTTAACCTTGGGAAGTTAAAAAAAAGACAACTACAAGCCCGCTCTTCAGGATTGCTTCCTAGGATCAACAAAAAGATATTGGGCTTACGTAGAGTTAACTATTGCTTCCAAAAACTCTAGCCAAAATAGTCTCGAATGATTGATCCAGGGGCACCCCAAACCTCACATGACGCATTTCTATATTATGGCCCTGAAAAATATTTATCACGACAGGTGAGATATAAATATCTTTGTGAGTCAATGCCTAAGTCCAATCATGGTATTGATTTATTCAGGCAACCTAAGTAGAGATGACAACACAAAAGCAATCCAACTGTTAATCACATGCATCTTACCTCGTCTCGATTCACACAGTGTAATAATTTATCTGATAATTAGATCACACGCAAATCAATGCAACGATCAGAACACATATACCAAACTCTCATACATTATGGGACATGTGATTTCCAGTTCTTAACGAACACTCTGCCCTGACACACTAGACAGTTGGTGTCCAGTACACTAGATAGTTAGTGCTCTTCCAGCATGACTAGGTGTCATCCTGCTCCATCGGCGATGGCAACCAATAATCCATGTGATTTTGATCGACATGATATGGATATATTAGGCTTCGATCCGTCACAAGCTACAACTGGCATCCGATTAGTCTGACAACATAGAATATCAGGCTTCCAATAAGTCGTGTGGTTCTGATCGACACGGCACAAATTTATCAGGCATCATTTCGAGATACCCCCGAGCAACGATAACCAATATATAACCATACAAGCGTGCCGGATAACCAAGCTATTTATTATCTTTGCATTTAATTAAAATGCTCACATGGTCGTGCTCAAAACTCGGCTCAAGGCTGTTTTCTTTTTCATGCTCAAATATGAAATTTTGACTTCGCATGCGATCCCATTATTATGCACACTATCTACCAGACTTTGCATTTAAATAAGTGCAACCATCCATCAATATGTGCATGACATATACATAATTATCCAATAAGCACCCAAAATAAATCAAAAATAACAAGTAGATAAATAATAAACTAATAGTGAATTACAAAATTAACAAAGATTCATTTATCGATAATTTAATAAAATTAATCAACAAATTCGTAATAAATAATTGATAATTTAATAATAATTAATTATTTAGGTCACAGTTAATTCAAGCACCATAATTAATTAACCAGATACTTAATTAATTAATATCATCCAAATTAACTAATTTTAAAAATAATTAGCCCAAAAATAATTAATTAAATTTTAATCAGCCCAAAAATAATTGATTAAATTTTAATAAGTCCAAAAATAATAAATTAAATTTAACAATCCAAAAATAATTAATTAAATTTTGATAATCTCGGCTCCCCTCAAACAAATAATCCGATTGCAATCTAACAAATTGAACCAGTCTAATTATTCTATTTCTGATCATTTAACCTAATCAAGGTTACTAATTTAAACTGATTGTAGTTAACCAACTAAATCAATACCAATTTAATATAAACTAACATAAGTGCAATTAATAATCGAATTAGAGATTAGTTGCTAACTCACCCCAAATCGTCCGACAATGATGAACAGCGGCGGACGACGGCAAACGGCGACGATACGCGAGCGTGATGACGAAACGACGATGGTAACAACGACAACTACAGGATGGACATTTGGGACTGCTAGTTGCAGGTCCACGGCGGCCGGTGACCTCAGGTGACGGTGGAGATTAGCGGTTGAATTGGCTTGGAGCAGAGGAAAGGGGGCGCGGGTTCGGCTGGGGTGGCATGAGGGCTAAGGGTGACAATGACAGGGTTTGACTCATGGCGTAATGTAACCCTAGCGAGCACGGGGAACAATAGCAACGAGTTGCTGCAAGTGGCCAAGCAAGTGGATGGCGACGGCTGGGGTGAAGATGCCAGAGCAGGGGACAGTGGATCTCAACTGGGCTATAGAGGAAGAAGAAGGCGGCAATGCAGGGGGCGACGGGTGAACTCGCGGACGGAGGGACAACAAGTGGTCAGCTGAGGTGGAGGCACGATGAATCGGCGGGATAACAGAGTGGCGCACGCAGGCTGGCGTGATAAGGCTACTCAGACGCGCAACGACTGGACGGTGGCTGGTACAATGTGGCTGTAGGTTGGCGTGAGGAAGATGATGAACATGACCAAGGGGTTGTTATCATGCGTGCAGAAGAGCAGAGGTAGAGGAGAGAGAAAAGGAAAAAGTAAAAAAAAAGAAAAGAGAGGCTAGTGGCTGACAGGGAGGGTGACGTGAGAGGAGAGGGGTGGTTGGGAATTTTACTAAAAATGGGGCCCATGGGTCAATAAGATTCAAATTTTTTTTCTTGCGTACAAAATTTGAACATCACAATTCTCCTCACCTTAGGAAATTTTGTCCTTGAAATTAAATCGTTACACATCCTCAAAAAGAAAAAGATACTGACTTTTCATGACTTCTTTGCTCTCTCATGTTGCTCTTTCAGTTCCATGATGTTGCCAAATTACCTTAACCAAAGGGATCGTCCTTTTGCGAAGCACTTGTTCTTTTGTGATCCACAATCTTTACTAGACATTCCACGTATGATAACCACTCATCCAGTTCGATCTCATCAAAACTTAACACATGAGCAGGGTTATACTCATATTTTCTTAACATCGATATATAAATGTCATGAACTTGAGCATGTCTTGGTGGCAACAGGAGACGATAAGCTAGATTCCCTATCCGCTCCAAAATCTCAAACGGTCTAATATACCTTGGACTTAACTTACCCTTATTGCCAAAACGAGATATCCCTCTCATTGATGACACCTTCATAAAAACATGGTCACCCATTTGGAACTCCAACGGTCTGCGCTACTTGTCGGCAGGTGACTCTGAGCTGCTCTAAGCCTTTCTCTGATGAGCTTGACAACATCCATCGATCATTGCTCCAACTCAAGATCGATGATCTTCCTTTCACCAACCAGCCTATCCCAATAGACAACGTCCTACAGACTCTACGATACAAGACCTCAAAAGGCGCCATCTCGATTACTTGCTGGAAGCTATTGTTGTAGGCAAACTTGACCAAATGCAGTTGATCTCCCAACTTCCTTTTGAAATCTAAATACAAGCTCGCAACATGTCCCCGAGCATCTAAATTGTCCTTTCAAACTGACCATCCGTCTGTAGATGAAAATGTCGTACTAAATTGTAACTTCGTTCCCAACGTAGCCTGTAGACTTTTCCAAAATGTGGCGGTGAACTTGGAATCACAATCTGATGTGATCGTCATTGGTACTCCATGAAGACATACTATCTGCCACACATACAATTCACCTGTCCAAGAGAAATCCTCTTGTATAGTGATGAAATGCGCAGACTTCGTCAGTCTATCCATTACAACATAATCAAATCCTTTCCTCTCTAACTCCTCGGCAAACCATCACGAAATCCATTGTGATGTGCTCTCATTTCCACTCTGGAATCTCGAGCGACTCCAGCAGTCTACCAGGACTTATAATGATACACTTTGACTTGTTGGTACGTTAGACCCTTCGCCATGTGCTTTTATGTTAACTCTCATGCAATTGCCCCACCAAAAATGCTTCAAATTCTGATACATTTTTCTGTTCCCTTTTTTACTCTCGGCTCCTTGATCTGCTCTATGCCCTCTCCGCCTTTTTTTTTTTTAGGACTTTCATCAAGGCTGGAAACAGCTTTTCGTCCCTCCTCAAGACTTTCATCTCTCCCCCTGCAATCCGTTCTTTCCCCCCTCCGGTCCCCCTACTTACTCTAGCCTGCATTTTTGGTTACCCAACATATCTATCAACTTGCATCTGACTCACGAGAACTTAACATCTGAATCGCGAACTTCCTCCAAGAGACGATACTTATGCACCATCATCTGAGCAATCGCGCTGACTTTTGACTCATCGCATCTGCAATTTTATTGGCCTCACCAAGATGATACAAAATTTCACATTCATAATCATTGAGGAATCCATCCAACAATGCTGCCTCATGTTCAATTCCTTCTAAGAGAATAGGTACTTAAGACTTGATGATCAGTGAAGACTTGAAACATTTCTCTAATCAGATAATGCCTCCAGATCTTAAGAGCAAATATGACTAGAGCTAATTCTAAGTCATGTGTCGAGTAGTTCAACTCAAGCCGTCTTAACTGACGAGACGCGTATGCAATCACTCTCCCATGTTGCATTAAAACGTAGCCCGATCCTTTAAACGACGCGTTACTATAAACTTCATATCCTCCAGGACTAGACGGTATCGTTAATACAGGAGCCATATTTAGTCTATGCTTAAGCTCTTAAAAAATACGCTCACACTTATCCATCACTCGAATTTCTTGTTCTTCTTCAATAGTCGTGTCAAAGGCACAGCTATCGCAGAGAATCTTTCCACGAAATGTCTATAATAGCCTACCAATCCTAAGAAACTATGAACTTTTGTCATCGTTGTCGGCTTCAACCAATCCATGACTGCTTCAATCTTGGCCGGATTCACAGAAATCGCTCTTTTCTAGAAATCACTTGACCCAGAAAAGCTTTCTACATGAGTCAGCCAAAATTCGCACTTAATGAACTTAACATATAACTTATGCTCCCAAAGAGTTCCCAATACTGTTCTTAGATATTGCTCATGATCTCCTCGAGTATACCAATATATTGTCAATAAATACAATGATGAATCTGTCCAAATACTCCATAAACGCCATATTCATCAAATCTATAAAGGCAGCAGGAGCATTTGTTAGACCAAATGGCATTACACTGAAGTCATAATGACTATAACGTGCCCTAAATGCTGTCTTCGGTATGTCCTTCTTCTTAAAAAATCGTCGATCCTTAGCAATGGATACTTATTCTTGATTGTCACCTGATTGAGTTGTCGATAATCTATGTACAAACGCAATGATCCATCCTTCTTCCTTACGAACAGCACAAGTGCTCTTTATGGCGATACACTGGGGTCCTGTATTCAGTGACTCTTGCATCTGTACCTTCAATTCTTTAAGCTCCGACGATGCCATCCTATACGGTGCTATAGAGATTGTCTCTGTACCAAGAACTAGCTCAATCACGACTTCTATTTCTCTTTTTGGGGGCAAACCTTGCAACTCCTGCGGAAGATATCAACAAACTCACCTACTATACCAATTTCTTCCATCCTCAGTTCCTTAACCGACACATCAATAACAGACGCCAAATACCCATAGCAACCTCTATCTAACAAACGAGCCACCTCAAGTGACGAAACTAATAGAGTCGAGATTCCTCCTCGATTTTCAACAAACTCAAAATTAATCCCATTCGGTGGGTTAAAATGAATCGTCTTGTGATAACAGTCCATCGAAACTCTTTGCTTTGAGAGCCAAATCCATTTTGATAATAATATCGAATCAAACATTTCCGGCACAATCAAATCTATCTTTCTCTTATGACTACCTACGACTAACTTATAACCAAAACAAGATACTGCAGACATTACTCTATCTCTTAACATCGAAGAAATCTTGAAAGTGATATCAACGGTTCTAAACTCAACCTAGCTAATCTAACAAATTGCTCAACAACAAAAGAATGTGTAGCTCTAGGATCAAACAAAGCATACACAAACACGATCATGCAAAAAGACCGTACTTGTAACAGTCGGCGAATCCTTCACCTCCTCTCGAGTGACAACATACACCTTTTCTTTAGTTAAGGGTCGATTATGAGGATTTTGCGGGACATTCGTTTGTAGCTACCCTCTTTGCGACGGCGGTCTAGAACCCATCTATCTTTGCGGACAGTCCCTCACCAGTAGACATACTAACCACATCCAAAACAAGCTCCTCCCCTAAAAGGGCACGGGGCAGATCCATGCCTCCCATGGCAGAGCTGATACGCTTCATTGGGCCGATTCGTTGGCTTTTCTACTACGTTCCTTCGATTAGACGAAATGGAATACCTTCCTCTTATTATCGGTCCCTTCCCAAACCTGTGATTATCCCTCGCAGTAGGTGTAAACTGCAGTCCAGATGCAGCTGCTCTTTTAAACAAATCCCTTTCTACCAGATGGGCCCTTTCATACAGCTCATCATAATTTTTCAAGTTCCGCGGCACCAGCGGGCCCTTAATCTCAGGTTTTCTATCAAGAGCTAGCGTTACCTTGCAATTGGTAAATAACTAGTATCACCTTTTGTTCCTTAGAACACCTCAATAAAGCGAACGCCTTCTCTAACTCCTCAATCCAAGTAGTTGTGGCTTCAGGGTCACCTATTCTCGAAAATTTCAGTGGCTTCAACTTCAAAAAATGCTCCACAAGCTTGTGTATCAATTGACCACCATTCCCGTTTCTAGCCAATGAGTCTTCATGCAGGGCGACCTCAACAATGGTAGCTTGGTTTCTTACTTGCTACACCACTATATTCTCTAGGATTTCTAATGCCTGCCAGATCCCACCCATCCTGGAATCCTCTCGGGCTACCCTTCTCCTAACCACTCTCAGAATGCGGTTGTTCATCCTATCGAACTTTAGAGGCTCCTGCTCACTCAAAAGCAATGTATAAGAACTCCATATTACAACCACAATCTAAAATCGAAATGATAATCACATGGACGAGGTTTTAATCCTACTAACTATCCTAAAACCCATCACACCTTATCACTTCAGGCCATAAACAAGCATATTATGCTGACCTTGCTCTGATATCAACCAAGCGGGGATGTGACATCCTCGAGTCATAAAAATGATGACGTCCCAGGCATGTCATCAACTCTTTTATTTTTATCTTATAATTAAGCGTAAGTGAAACTTAAAAACTCCCTAGACAAAAATAGAGCAAAGGGATAACAGTAAAAAATCAGGAAAACCAACAATCAATAGCCAAAATTTGCAAAAGACTATTTTCATTAATAATAATACTGTTAACCCTAGAAAGTTCAATAAAAGATAACTACAAGTTTGCTCTTTATGGCTGCTTCCTAAGACCAACAAAAAGATATTGAGTCTAGGTAGGGTTAACTACTGCTTCCAAAAACTCCAGCCAAAATGAAGTTTGGAATGACTAATCCAAGGGCACCCCAAACCTCACATGACTCATCTCCATATTACGGCCCTGAAAAAATATTTTTCAACGACGGTTGAGATATAAATATCTCTGTGAGTCAATGCCTAAGTCTAATTAGGGCATTGATTTACTCAGACAACCTAAGTAGTCATGACAACACGAAAGTAATCCAATTGTCAATCACATGCAACTTACCTTGTCTTTGTTCACACAACACAATAATTTATTTGATAATTAGATCACACATAGATCAATGCAATGATCAGAACACACATACCAAACTCTCATATATTATGCAACATGCGATTTTTAGTTATTAACGGGCACTCCGCCTTGGCACACTAGATAGTTGGTGCTCTTCTTGCATGACCAGTCGTCATCTTGCTTCGCCGGTGACAAAAACTAATAATTCGTGTGATTTTGATCGACACAACATGAATATATCAGGCATTCCTATAAGGACTTCGGTCTATCACAAGCTGCAATTAGCCTTCGATCAGTCTGATGACACAAACTATCGTGCTTTCGATAAGTCGTATGATTCCAATCGACATGACACGAATTTATCAGGTGTTGTCCCGAGACATCCCCAAGCGACGATGACCAATATATGGCTATACAAGTACGCCAGACAACCAAGCCAGTTATTATCTTTGCATTTAATTAAAGTATTCACACAGTCGTACTCAAAACCCAGCTTAAGGCCTTTTTCTTTTTCATGCTCAAATATGAAATTTTGACTTTGCAAGCGATCACATAATTATGCATACTATCCACCAGATTTTGCATTTAAATAAGTGCAATTATCCATCAATATGCGCACGATATATACATAATTATCCAATAATCACCTAAATATGAATGAATAATAACAAGTAAATAAATAATAAACTAAGAGTGAATTAGAAAATTAACAAAGATTCATTTATCTATAATTTAAAAAAATAATTGACAAATTCGTAATAAATAATTGATAATTTAATAATAATTAATTATTTAGGTCACGGTTAATTCAAGCACCACAATTAATTAACCAAATAATTAATTAATTAATTAATATCATCCAAATTAATTAATTTAAAAAATAATTAACCCAAACATAATTAATTAAATTTTGATTAATCCCAACCCACCCCAAACAAATAATCCGATTGCAATCCAACGAATCGAACCAGTCTAATTATTCTAACCACGATCATTTAACCTAACCAGGGTCACTAATTTAAATCAATCACAGTTAACTAACTAAATCAATACCAATTTAATCTAAGTTAACCTAAGTGCAATTAATAACCTAATCATAAATTATGGGCTAACTCACCCAAAATCGTCTGACGACTACGAACGGCGGCGAGTGACGATGAACGGCGGCGACCAGCGGTATTACACGAGCGTGATAGCGAATGGCGGTGGTAACAATGACGACAATGCGATGCTGACGAGATGGACGTTCAAGACTACTGGTCGCGGGTCCACGACGGCCGGCGACCTTGCGTAGTGGCGATTGGCAGTCCAATGGGCTTAGAGTGGAGGAAAGGGGGCGCGGGTTTGGCTGGGGTAGCGTGGGGGCTGACAGTGATGATAACGGTGTTCGGCTCGCGGCATAACGTGACCACGGTGCACGCAAGGTACAATAGCAACGAGTTGCTGCAGGTGGTTGGGCAAGCAAATGGTGATGGCAGGGGTGAGGATGTGAGGGCAAGGGACAACAAATCTTGACTAGGCTGTAGAGGAAGAGGAAAACGCCTATGCAGGGGGCGACGGGTGAGCTTGCGGACGATGAGACAGCGAATGGTCGGCTGAGATGGAGGCACGATGAGCCAGTGAGATGACGAGGTGGCGCACATAGGTTGGTGCGATGAGGCTGCTTGAACGCGTGACGGCGGAGCAGCGGCGACTAGACGGTGGCTAGTGCGGTGCGGCTGCAGGTTGGCTTGAGGAAGCTGATGAATAGGATCGGGGCAGGGGGAGGAGGAAGGGGAAGAGAACGAGAGGGGCTATTATCATGTGTGCAGAAGAGAAGAGGCAGAAGGAGAGAAGGTGAGAGAGAGAGAGAGAGAGAGAGAGAGAGAGAGAGAGAGAGAGAGAGTGGAAAAGTCAAAAAGGGGGGCTAGCGACTGATAGGAGGGGTGAAGTGAGAAGAGGAGACGAGAGGTTGGGAAATTGTCTGAAAATGTAGCCCACAGGTCAATAAGATTCTATTTTTTTCTTGTGCACAAAATCTGGGCATCACAAAAGGTATGGATTGGGCCCGCTCACGCAAATCTGGATCGAACTAATTTTGACTCGCCTTTTCTTTTTCTTTTTCCTTTTATATTTGTAATAAAATAAGAAAAGACACATATTTAATAAATTTAACATATTCTATTTTATGAAGAAAATAAAATACAAGACCACCAAAATTAGGTGTCAATAGTTGCCCCTCTAAGAAAGGAAGCTCAAAGAGATTCTATTTCAACATGAAAGGACACCTAATTTTGTCAATAAACTAACCTGACTACACTAGGTAAGACCTCCATAGCCTGATCCACTAAGGAAATAAGCTGCTAGTAAATAGCCTTTCGCAATTCAGGTGGGTATCATATGGAAAGATGCAACTTTGGAGCTAAAACTCTTTGTTCAATTCACAAATCCCATTTCCTTGAGTTGTTTTCACCAGGTTCCGACATTGACTTGAGGGGACTTGCTTGGGAAATTGGCTCTGAGGCTCCACACCTCTCTGTAAATACTTAGGTAAGGTTAACTCAAATAAACAACAAAACCTCTGAGATAACTGTGTAAATACACAGGCTCAGCCCTCAGAAAATGGCGCTTAAAAAGACATAATTAGTAACACTCAGTGCTGGTGAAAAGGCGATTGAAAAGACATAGCTCATGACATTACGTGCCAATGAAAAGGTGATTTGAAAAGGCACAGTCTATAGCACTCGATATTGGTGAAAAGACGTTTTGAAAACACGCAATTCACAGCACCATGTGTCGATGAAGAGGCGATCGAAAGACACAAATCATGGCACTATGTGTCGGTGAAAAGGCAATTCAATAGACAGAAAGAGAGGAGAGAAAAGGTGGGAGAGAAAGAGAAAGAGAAAAGAAGGGGGAAAAGTCAAAAAGGGGGGCCTAGCAACTGACAAGGGGGGTGAAGTGAGAGGAGAGGGGTGATTAGGGATTTGTCTAAAAATGGGGCCCACGGGTCAATAAGATTCTTTTTTTTTCTTGTGCACAAAATCTAGACATCACAAGCGGTATGGATTGGGCCCACCCACGCGAATTTTGGATCGAACTAATTTTGACTCGCCTTTTCTTTTTCTTTTTTCTTACATATTTTGTAATAAAATAAGAAAAGACACATATTTAATAAGTTTAACATATTCTATTTTATGAAGAAAATAAAATACAAGACAACCAAAATTAGGTGTTAATAGTTGCTCCTCTTAGAAGGGATGCTCAAAGAGATTCTAGTTCAAGATGAAAGGAAACCTAATTTTGTTAATAAACTAACCTGACTACACTAGGTAAGACCTCCATAGCCTGATCCACTAAGGAAATAAGCCGCTAGTGAATAGTCTTTCGCAATTCAAGTGGGCATCATATGGAAAGATGCAACTTTAGAGCTGAAACTCTTTGTTCGATTCACAAATCCCATTTCCTCGAGTTTTCTTCAATGGGTTCCGACATTAACTTGAGGGGAGTTCCTCGGGAAACTGGCTCTGAGGCTCCAAACCTCTCTATACATACTTAGGTAGGGTTAACTCAAATAAACAACAAAACCTCTGAGATAACTGTGTAAATACATAGGCTCAGCCATCAGAAAATGACGCTTGAAAAGCATAATTAGCAACACTCAGTGCCAGTGAAAAGGCGATTGAAAAGACACAAGTCATGGTATTGCGAGCCGATGAAAAGGTGATTTGAAAAGGTACAGTCTATGGTACTCGATGCCGGTGAAAGACATTTGAAAACACACAATTCACCGCATCGTGTGTGATGAAGAGGCGATTGAAAGACACAAATCACGGTGCTATGTGTCGGTGAAAAGGCAATTGAAAGAGAGAAGGAGAGGAGAGGAGAGGAGAGAGAGAGAGAGAGAGAGAGAGAGAGAGGGGGAGGGGGAGGGAGGGAGAGAGAGAGGGGGGAAGTCAAAAAGGGGGCTAGCGACTGATAAGGGGGGTGAAGTGAGAGGAGAGGGGTGGTTGGGGATTTGTCTGAAAATGGGGGCTATGGGTCAGTAAGATTCTATTTTTTTTTTCTTGTGCACAAAATCTAGACATCACAAAAGGTGTGGATTGGGCCCACCCATGCGAATCTGGATCGAACTAATTTTGACTCTCCTTTTCTTTTCCTTTTTTCTTATGTATTTTGTAATAAAATAAGACAAGACACATATTTAATAAATTTAACATATTCTATTTTATGAAGAAAATAAAATACATGACAACCAAAATTAGATGTCAACAGTGCCCCTCTTAGAAGGGATGCTCAAGATATTCTAGTTCAAGATGAAAGGAAACCTAGTTTTGTTAATAGACTAACCTAACTACACTAGGTAAGACCTCCATAGCCTGATGCACTGAGGAAATAAGCCGCTAGTCAATAATCTTTCGCAATTCAGGTAGGCATCATATGGAAAGATGCAACTCTGGAGTTGAAACTCTTTGTTTGATTCACAAATCCCATTTCCTCGAGTTGTCTTCAATGGGTTTCGACATTGACTTGAGGGGATTTCCTCGGGAAACTGGCTTTGAGGCTCTACACCTCTCCATACATACTTAGGTAAGGTTAACTCAAATAAACAACAAAACCTCTGAGATAACTGTGTAAATACACAGGCTCAGCCCTCAAAAAATGGCGCTTCAAAAGACATAATTAGCAACACTCAGTGTCGGTGAAAAGGCAATTGAAACGACATAGATCTTGGCATTGTGAGCTGGTGAAAAGGTGATTTGTAAAGGCACAGTATATGGCACTCGATGCCAATGAAAAGACAATTTGAAAAGACACAATTCATAGCACCGTGTGTCAATGAGAAGCAATTGAAAGACACAAATCATGGCACTATGTATCGGTGAAAAGGCGATTGGAAGACACAGCTCACGACACTATGTGCCAATGAAAATGCGATGAAAAAGACACAGATCACAGCACTATGTAATGATGAAAAGGCGATTGAAAAAACATAGATCACGGCACTCAATGTCAGTTAAAAACGATTGAAAAGACATAGATCACAACATTGTATACCAGTGAAAATGCAATTGAAAAGACATAGATCACGGCAATTAGTACTAGTAAAAAGGCGATGAAAGAGACATAGATCACGACACTATGTGCCAGTGAAAATGCATTGAAAAAGACACAGATCACGACACTATGTGCCGATGAAAAGACGATTGAAAAGACACAAATCATGGCACTCAGTGCCAGTTAAAAGGCGATGGAAAAACAGGGAACTCTGCTTTAAGGGAAGCGATTTTCACTTCATGAAAAGGATGAAGCTTGTTGTGGAACTGACTTAAGGATGCTAAAGCTTGCCTTACTTGTCCAAATAAGGTTAGTTCAAAAAAAAGCAATGCTAATCGGGAGAAGATACTAAATGAACGATCAAATAAAGCTTACTCAAATCCATTTGGAAGACTCGATTTCATGGGAAATATTTCACTCATGAAAAAGGTTTTAATGCAAGGACTCCAATTCAAGGTAGACATCTAGACTCATAAAATGGGTTATCAATAAAAAGACTTGATTCATGGTGCTTGACTCATGAAAAGGTGTTGAAAAAAAAATCAATTCGTGCTATTAAAACCATGAAAAGGTATTGAAGAGAAGAAATTTTGCTTCAAATAAAATGATTTTTTCTCATCGTGAAAAGGGTTAATTGAGCATGCCAAGTTAAGTTCCTTAGTCTAAAATGACTCCTCGCATACTCTCACTTCGGGATATCATTTGATCCTAATCATTCCTTCGGGGGTTTGGGATAAAAACTCTCGATATCTTGCCCTCTCTTCATGTCTAAGGTATTGAACATATTTACAATGCATATGTTCTTGGTCAATCTGAAAGGACTTTCGGGGATCGTGATGTTGGTTTGATCATGGGCTTATACAAAGGGGTTTTTCTTGCTTTGAGGCTACATTGGAAAATATTGCAGTCATAATCTTTAACGAGTTTACAAGTTAAGAACCTAGGAGATAAGACAAGAAATGATTAGCTTCAGTCCTTCGAGGGTAGCTTTTTTGTAAAGTCTTTATGTCAACTCGAAACATCCCAATTGAAAGAGTCTTTGGATGGGTTGTAATGTCTGTTTGGGAAGGCTTATAAGGCTATGAATTTTTCTTTTGGGGTTTATGAGCTGGTGACTACCATGATATCTTTACCAATCTCGCTCCATTTGAGGAAAGCATTTGACATCTGGGAATCATAATATGTCTCGAGAGTCCATGACTGTCCATTTCTTTTGGGCAAGAAAAGAGTTTTACTCTATTTTTTGCATTTGTTTCTATTTGAGGTAAGCTACATGCTTTTCTGCATTTGGCTTTTTCCTCTCTGGGCCTCAGCTTTGCTTTTACTAGGCACTTTGCTTTTTTAGCCCTCTATTTTCTATTTTCTCTTCTTCTTCTTTTTTCCTCTTCTTTGCTATTTTCATGAGCTCTCTAGACTTTTGAGACATTTCACATTGATCGATTTTTGGTAAATCACATGCCTTGTCCTAATATGGGGAGATGATCACTACTCAAGTTTTGAAATGAATGATTTCAGACTCAAATTGGCTAGTAAAGGATACTCAGTGTTTAGGTAGAGAAAAAAAATATTCTCTTTTTCATTTTTAGGATGCTTCAAGATTCCAAGAAGATTCACTTGAAGTTACCAAACAGAGGTTAATGAAAGTGAATGCAATTAAATCTTCCTTAATTTTTCTCTACCTGATTTTCAATGATAATCTCCTATATCTGCCCTAGTGTGAAATGTTCTTGACAGAGGTATTTTGAATTTCTGATTACTCTAGCTCAAAAGGGCTAGCAAGGGTTATATTGCGTTTATGGGAAAAGAAGGAACTGCCTTTCATCACTTCAACTTATGTATACATTGTGAATGAATCTTCTATCCTCTGTGCATTTTCATCGATGTAGTTCACGTGTGTATAATAAATAATAGGTATCGCATTTACTATTGATCTGTCATCCACTTTGCATTGTTGTGACTGGGTAAACGTTGAACTATTTTCTTACCCTAGAACTAGCGACTTTACTTAATTAGCATCATCTCACCTCTTAATTTTTCCAGACTTGTACGTATGGGTTCTTTCGAAGCTCTACACTTAGGTCTATCACCGAGCATTGAGATGACCTTCGTAGATGTGCTCGACATGGATGAGGACGCACTCTATCAATGCTATGATTTTGTCATTTGGGTGAAGGTGGGCTTGGCGCAACACATCCCATATCACTATTGGATGTGGTATTTAGTGGTCAATGGAGTCAAACTAGGGCCCCTCCCAAGTTACAACGGTCTGGCTGGACCTAGTAGCGGGGGTGCCAGTCATAGTTGAATGACATGGCATGGAGGGGAGACCAATTTTAGAGTTTGCGATCGGTAGTGGTGCTAGGTCCCCCACCCTTTTGTTGTTGTGGATATTATGTAAACACGGCATAATGGTAGTCAGACAAAGCCCTAGGGGCTATATATGGACGCATGATAAAATCAAGGGAGTTTTCCTATATACTTTAATGACGATATTTTTGTGTTAGTTGTTTATCGAAGGAAAAAGAATTAAGCTTCTACATGTCGCTAGTCAAACTGAAGGGAAATAGTTAAGGGTCGATCCCGAAGGTGACGCATCCTGGGGTGTCACACAGGCCTACTTCCATTCATATCATAATATTAGTGTGAGTCGGTCAACCAAAGTCCAACATGGACTTCCTTTCTTGCAAGTAACTCCAGCAAAAGAAAAGAAGTGAATTTTTCTTTTCTTATCCTTTTCTTTCCTTTTTTTGACCCAAATTCATTTTTCTTATTTTGGCTGGCTTCTATGGAAAAGATTTCCGTATAGTTCTCACAAAGTTTCTTTAACCGCTCCAATACATAAACAATATGTATTACACATTTTTCAACTTTCATGTACCGATTAATTCAATTCGTATCGGGTATATTTGTGAACTCAAACTCAAGATATATTTTAAATGTCTTACGAGCTCCATGTGAGAATCACATGATTTATGGACTATGGCTAACATAGAGTAGGTCGACACGTGCAAGACTTGCTCTTCGATTGGGGTGTTCTATCCCTTGGTTATCCCCACCATGGTCAGGCTAGAAGGTTGGCATTAGACAGCTGCTTGGCTGACAATTGGAAAAGAGTTTGGTAGCCCACCAACTTAATTTTGATTTCCAAGTAGTTTTAGGCCGTTTTGGGGGCCACACCATCAGCAACTTGAATTTGATTTTTCCTCCATTGGAGGCAAATTCAGCACATCAGGATTGGCATGGCTATAGACATTGCTAACCTAAGGCTTCTGCCACGTGTATACTAATACTTTCTACCATGTGCCAGCCACCTAATTATACCATGTGTATGTAAATCGCTTTTAACGTGCCAATCTTTATTCTCCTCCTCGATACCAGCTATCCATGCCAAACACGACGAATTTTAATGCCAATCTTGCACATGCTAATTCCCACGTTGGCTAAACCGATGCCAATCACAATCTCCTCAGCATGATTTTCATGATAACTTGCAATTTCAAAGTCGTTGGCTAATACATATTTTGGCCATTTCTAGGTGCCAACAATTTTACTGAAAAATCAACGAGTTCAAGAACAGAATGATTCAATTCTAGGTTCCAGTTTTCGGGAATCAACTGAGATGATATCTTACCTAAATTGCCCATATTATATCTACTCATTACATCACTTTAAAGGCTCTTTTAAAGTCGGTCTACTCAAAAAGAAAAAGAAAATGAATTTTTTTTGTGTGCCTAATACCTAAAAAACCTTCAACTTTAACTTTTGTCCCAATTTTATCTCTTGTCTCATAAAAATCCTCTAACTTTAAGTGCAGTCCTAATTCTACCCTAAACTTTCTTTTGTCCCAGAAAAAAACCCTTAACTTTAGGTTTAGTCTCATTATACTCTAAACTTTTTTTGTCTCGTAATAAACCCTCAACTTTAGATATAGTACCAATTATACCTAAACTTTTTTTGTCTCATAAAGAAATCACAACTTTAGGTCCAATTTTAATTTTATCTAACACAACTTTTACTTGAGTCCTAAATTTGTCTCCATTAACCATCCATCATAATCGCCCTTAGTGATTTTTTTGCTCAAGTTTTGATTTCTTGTGCTTAGGCCTAATACCCTAAAAAACCTCTAACTTTAAATCTTGTCTCATAAAAAAACCTCCAACTCTTAGTGCATTCCCAATTCTACCTAAACTTTCTTTTGTCCCATAAAAAAAATTCAACTTTAGGTTTAGTTCCACTTCTAGCCTAAATTTTTTTTTTTTGTCTCGTAAAAATCCTCAACTTTAGATCAAGTATCAATTCTACCCTAAAATTTTTTTGTCTCATAAAAAGATCCCAACTTTAGGTCCAGTTTCATTTTACCCTAATTTTTCGTGTCATAAAAATCATCAACTTTTACTTAAGTCCTAAATCCGTCTCCATTAACCCTCTATCAAAAAACCATCCTTAGTGATTTTGCATTCAATTTTCATTATCTCATGTTTTGGAATGTTCCATCTCTCGTTGTTAGATAACTCATGCTCAGGACACTTGAATAGCCTGTGCTTAGGAGTTCTCCAATTCTCAGTGTTGATGAGAAATTTTAAATGGAGGATTAATGGGAGTAGATTTGTGACTCACGTAAAAGTTTGTGATTTTTTATGAGATTGTAAAAGTTTTAGGATAAAATTGGGACAAGACCTAAAGTTGTTATTTTTTTTATAGAAAAAAAAGTTAGGGTAGAATTGGGTGACCTAAAGTTGAGTATTTTTTATGGGACAAAAAAATGTTTAGAGTAGAGTTGGGACTTGACCTAAAGTTAAATATTTTTTATGAAACAAAAAGTTGAAATTTTTTACCAAACTGCTTATATCAATTTAAGCGATTTACCAAGTCTGATTTTTGGGGGTGTTTTGCTTAGTACGAGAATATTTTTACCTTGATATTCTTCTTCTTCTTTTTTGCCTATTTTCAACTTTGAATCACGGGTAGAGGGCTTCTTCGATCTTGTAGTCGACCTGGTCGTTCAATTTCCAGGTTCAAACGGGTCATCCACGAAACCGTGGTACGAAAGTTAGAGATGTCAAAATAGATCGAAAATCCATATTTAACCCATATTAAATGAGATTGGTCAAATGTAGGGGTAAGTATGGTCCGGATGGGTAGGTTAATAACTATAACCTCAAGCTTACCCTATTATAACGGTTTCCAATTTTTGGAACTTGAAACTTACCATTTTGTTCTAGAACCCGTTTTCGGAACCTACCCTATTTTTTCGATCCGATTCATGGTTTACCTGAGAACTTTTTTTTCTTTTTTTTTCTTTTGCTAATTTCATTTTTTCAGCAAAAATAATATGAGTAGCAATGAAATATTCAAAGTAAAAGATTGAATAATAAAACTCATTATCTGTCAAAAGCAATAATCCCTAATATGAGCATAGAAATTACAATCCACAAAAAGAGAGTAGGTGAGGCGAACGAGATTAGTTTTTTTTTAATAGTAGCTCAAAATCTGTTCCAAAACCAGTCTAGTATTAGGTGGGTCTTCACTTGGAACCTGGAAATGGACCAATTCCAATCGGTTCTCAAAAATTAGAACCTGTTACCCGGACCTATTTGAGCATGAATCAATTCCCAGACCTATTTTTCTGGTGGTCCGATCCAATTTTGGTAAACCTGGTCTGGTTACACATGCTAGTCAAATGCAGGTTAATTAAGTTTTAATAATGGATTGTTAATGGGCTTGAGTAGTAAACTTAATTATATGTAGGTTGTAAATGGGTTGAAAGACAAATCAATATTTTAACCCATTTAGAACTCATTTATTTTATAAAGTTTATAAGTTGAGTCAACCCATTTATGTATCTCTTCAATAATTTTTTATTTTTCTATTTTCTTTAATTGTAATTTGTAATTTTTCTTCTTTCATTTACATAACAAATTAAAAGTCTAGTCATTCGCCCGGCTACTCCCGTCGCCTCCATCACCCAACTCCACCGCTATTCGTCATCATCGCCAGTCACCGTTGTGCCACCACCCCACCCCCTCCCCCCCGGCCATCGCCATCCCGCCACATTGCTGCTCATCGACCGTTGTTGTCACCAGCTCACCTCGTTACCGCCACCGTTGCTCCACTGGCCGGCTGCGAGCGGCAACCAGGCAAAGGTGGCAGGCGATCATCGTCCACCAGTCGATGGTTTTAATATTGAAAGTGTTTTAGCAATGTGGATCGAATCGATTATGAGTCGGATCAAATATGGGTCAGGTCAGGTATTAGTCTTAGATTTGTATTCCATGTAAATAAATCAACATGGGTTGGACCATTTCCGACTCGATCCATCCATCCCTTTGACATGTATAGCTAAAGCTAAAACTGTCATTCTCATACTCATTCCGTCTATCAAAGACGCCCTTATACTTCCCCGATTCCGTGGGCAAAACCACCAGTTTACCACATGGTCAGCTAACTAAGAACCCCGTATTCTTCTGCCCCACCCTCCTCCCCCACAAAACCAACTCCAAAAAATAAATAAATAAATAAAACCTCATATTCTATGTGGGTTTTTGTTTTTTTGTGGCTGTGTGCGTGTGTGTGTTTGCCTTTATATGTCACTTGGGGTTGCTTTCATGACCAAACTCCATGGAGACCACCGAAGCAACAATGGCATATTTTGCTTCCATGTACCTTGTACAAAAACCCAGCTTAAACCACGTACGCGATATGACAAATTTTGCATAGGCAGGAGAGGGCTTAATCCTCGTCTTGATGAACTCCAACCAGGGTCAATGTCACGTAGATTAAATTGTATATTCTTTAACTTAGTTAATTCCCGCGAATAAATCTCATGAGCTGTGCATCCATAGACATGCGACGACCATCTTTACTTCCCTTGAGATAGAATTTTGTTTGCTAGTCGAATGTAACTCTTGGCATATGTACATAGCTAGGACAATGTCCTTCTGGTAACATGTCGTCAGTGTCTAACTTACAAAGATGAAATCATCCCGAGTGAGCTCATGCTCACGGCGTAACAAGACGAGCATAATTATTGTTATGGAAGTTAGGCTTTTAGCATATCATGCATTAGACCAACGAATGACAATCGAAATAGTTCCAAAGGAAAGTAAAAATAAATAGAGAATAATGTATAAATTTTATGTGATTCAGTTTGAATTGGTACTTACATCCACAGGAACTGTGATCTAGGGAATTACAAGCACCCATGACACAATGTCTTAGAAAAAAATGTCAAAAAAGTCATAAATCTATTGCATTAGTACTAATTTAAGATTAAATTCTTAATGGTGTCAATTTAGTCCCAAACCTTTTGACTAAAGCCAATTCAGTCCTTCTGACTAATTTTGGCCAGATATTGATGACGTGTATGCCGAACAGGCAGTCGGTTGGCATTGACGTGGATTTTTTTACAAAATATTTAATAATTTTCAAAAAAAAAATTATTTTATATCTTTAAAGTCCTTTCTTTTCTCTATCTTTTCTTCCGTCTTTCCTCCGGTGGCCGACATGGCCATGGTTGGTGAGGGTTAGCACTGTCGGCATTCACCCTCGCCCCGACAAGGTCGACCCTCACTGACCATCGGAGGAAAGGGGGAAAAACATAAAATAAAAAAATAAAAAAGAATCGTAAATTATCAAAATATTATTAAAAATATCCACGTCAGCACCAAATCATGCCACATAAGCCATCCGGCGTCCACGTCAGTAATATCCAAGAAAAATTAGTAGGAATGACTGAATCGGCTCTAAAATCAAAAGATTTATGGCTAAATTGGCACGAATGTAATATGGTGAGGACTTTTTTTGACACTTTTCCACAAACTATCAAGTATTTCCTAACACTAAATTAATCCGAGTAATTTGGAAAAGTGTTTTTTCTCGATCTCTCTTATTGATTGCACTAAGAAATATCATAGCGAGAAACCCTAGAACTCCTCTTCAGTGCGCTTCCCAATGTATGTTAGCGTTCGGTGAAAGATCTGAATGAGGGATCTCATAATCAACACTTCATCGGTGAGTTGAGGTCTAAAGCATCTATTACACCAACACGCAAAGTTAGGACACTCTTTTTTGCACCATTTCGATGTGGCACCCATATCATATCGTTACAATTATACCAAACGAACTCTAAACTTCCATATCATTGCAAAGCTTCTCAAAGGTCTTACCCACTTCCGCTGGTTTCGAAGCCTAAGAATTAGATTTTCCCAATGTCAACTCCTTATTCAAAACTTCAGCCAAAATATGATCATTAAACTAAGCTTTCAAATGAATGTGGGAAATCTACAAGTTCGAGTTCAAGTTTGACTTGAACCGATCTTGAGTTCGATACATAACACATAATGGAACTGTAAGATCTCGTGTTTCTTCCGGTTGGAAGGAACTTCCTTTCTTTTTAGCTCAAGGCAATTTCATTCCACTAATATTTTGATGGATATTACCCAAATTTATATTCAGGTATGTTTGCGTACATAATTAATTATAGCCCATCAATTCTAACCCAATAAATTTGAAATTTTTATCCAATATTTTTCAAAATAATTTCTTTTTTTTATCACATTTACAATCTCGATCATAAATTCACTCATCATTACTACATGTTTTGCATAAAAGCACTCATTAATTGAGAGATTGTGCTGTCAGAAATAACTAACATTGCTGTCAAACTATGAGCTAGTAGCTTTCATTTGAAATATATTATGGCCTGTATTTGCACTCTCTCTCTCCTTGATAGTACATCATAACTGCCTTTGCATTTTCAATTACAAATTCCCAATCCAGAGAAGAACATCCATGTATGGAAACAGCCCCGAATCCGAATCCAGAGAAACGAGCAACGACATAAGCCATTCTCGACATTCGATCTAAAAGCGAGGCTGTCTAGCAGCAGCACAGAGAGTAATGACCGAAGCATTGACACGAGACTACCGAATCTGCGAGGAGATCGAACGCGGCCGCTTCGGCATCGTCCGCCCGCTGCGAGCCCCTCGATCCCTCCGCCGCTCCCTCCTCCTCCTCCCTCGCCGTCAAGTCCATCGACAAGTCCGCCATCTCCGGCGACGACCTCGACTCCCACTGCCTCCTCACGGAGCCCAAGGTGCTGTCCCTCCTCTCCCTCATCCGAACCTCCTCCGCATCACAATGCCTATGAGGACTCCTCCACCTCCACCTCGTCCTCGACCTCTGCGACTCCCCGACCTCCACCGCGCCGTCGCCTCCGCCGGCCCCTTCCCGGAGCCCGAGGCCGCCGTGATACTCGCGCAGCTGATGAGCGCCGTCGCCACTGCCACCGCCACGGCGTCGTCCACCGGGACATCAAGCCCGAAAACATACTCTTCGACTCCCAGGGGCGGCTGAGGCTCGCCGACTTCGGCTCCGCCGAGGTGATCGGCGGAGACCCGGTGGCGGCGGCGCTGAGGGGGGTGGTGGGCCGCCATACTACGTGGCGCCGGAGGTGGTGGCAGGGAGGGAGTACGGGGATAAGGTGGACGTGTGGAGCGCGGGGGTGGTGCTGTTACGTGATGCTCGCAGGGTTCCCGCCATTCCACGGGGAGAGCCCGGAGGAGATATTCGGGGCGGTCCTGAGGGCGAACCTGAGGTTTCCCGCCACGGGTCTTCCGGTCGGTGTCGCCCGGCGGCGAAAGATCTGCTCAAGAAGATGCTGTGCAGGGACGCTTCCCGGAGGGCTCTCTCGCCCGATCAGTCTGAGAGTGAGTCCTTTTTGAGTTTTTCTTAGCATTTAGTCAACTTTTTAACTCTCTTAACTGAAGTCAAAACCAATCTTGAAAGCTCCATTTTGCCAGACACTCACCTTAAATTACTGATCTTTTAAAGCATCTAAACCGGCAAAATCCATGTCATATTTCATCAAACTAGTTTCAAATTTACGACCCATTACGATCATCTAATCCTTACCTCCTCCGCTCATAAAATCGTCAACTTTCCCACCGTTTTGAAAACGATGCTTTTGTGATGCAGGGCATCCATGGGTGACCAGCTACGAGGAGCAGAAGCGACGGAACTCGTCTAACTCAAAAGACTTACTGCGTCCATTAGGTGCAAAGTACGTTGAGTTTCAGGGAAGCTTCTTGGCGATTTTGTTACATGACTTTTTCCTGACGCAACCGAGATTTCTCGCCTGTTTCTTCACGTTGAACGGAGATGTGAACTACGGAATCCAATCGATTTCGTTCGGTTCTTGTTTTCTGTAATCGGGTCGTTTGGATATCCGAGGATATGGAGAGATATGCAGTTAAGATGCGACAACGCTGCGCTTTGTCTTTATTGAAATTCCATGATCAAGCCCCTCTCCGATCCATCCATTGCCCACCTGATAATAATTAATATCCGTTTGTGCTTTGGATGTTAATTATGTTTTCTTGAATGGTATCTCTAGAAATACTTATAGTTATTTTTTTCACCCCATTTTAGATGCAGATAAAGGCTTTTTACTTTTGACCTGCCCGGTTCTTTGGGCAGTGGGATGAAGACAAAAGATGGGACCTTGCAGGCCCCGTACACCTGCTCCGTAGTTATCACACCTTCCTCTCCCCCGGGAGAACTTGCCACCTGGTGCTGTTCCCCCGCCACGAGGAGTGATGCCATCCCGTGAGAAATGAAATGAAAGCGATGGCCTCTTTCTTTCTAGGAAACTCGTTCGATAAGCCTAATGCGCACCTGCCCCGTTCAAACTAGAGGCTACGAATTTGTAAAAGAGGTATGTTCTTTAACTGAAACGAAGAAAAGAAATTTGATTTTATAAAATAAAAATCATGAACTGCCGGCTTGTTTTATGAATTCACTCGAGAACCAAATCATCAATTCGATTTTTGGGTACCCGGATAGTTCGTAGAACGATTCTATCGAACACCGACGTCCATGAAAAAAGACTCGCACATGAGTATGCGTTTCCTTCATGTTACAATTCATCAAATTGTTACAGGTCTCCAATAGTTGTATCCATGTTTGCGCTTTTATTTATTTGAAGATGTTGTAGAGTCAGCGTAAGAGTGAAAAGTGATGCGACTAATCCATTCACATACGAACTTTTACTGCAAAACAAGGACAACGTTTTGCCCTACCTTGTTTATGTAAGACAAAGAGGTCATATGTGTGTGCAAGCCGGTTCGCTTGATCCGGTGAGTGGTCCCCACCGAAATTGGAGCCGAATTGGTACTCAACCATTCCAAATGGAATCGGGAACCAAATCGGGCACTCGGTGGGAACACACCCAAAATCGGCCTGTTCGATTCGGTCCAGCGGTTTGCGCACTCCTAATTCAGAATCGTTACAAATGACAGAAACCACCTAAGATTCTTATAAGGATTTATTAGATTTCAACGATCAAATTCAGTTACCATATGTAAGTTCATGCGTTTATTAATCTTATTGCGATATGGGAGTACAACGACGCATCGGTGTCTTCCATTCCCTTTGAAAAGAAAGTAGTGACACGATTAGTTGAATGCTAAGTACTCGTACATAATTTAAGAGGAGCTCGCGGCACGCCGATGAGGCATCCAGCCGAGTGGTGGCTGCGAGGTCGGTCTTCCACGAATTTTCATTCATGGAATTACTCCTTTTAAGGCGAATCCATCGTTTCCTATTTTATTCCACTTTTCCTATTTATCCCTGCTACTGGTACGTGCCGCTCGTGCTACCAATAAAATGGAACAAAGTACGCAAAACCAAGTTGTCGTGTCTGGTTAAAAACTAACTAAGGTATGGAGGCGAAATTATATCAAACAAAATTTTGATGAAATAATTTTAAGTGACACAAAAAGGGAAATTGTTAGATGGTGATATCAAACCTTTGTCTTTAACAATTATCCTATAAATTTATCGTCGAGGTCATCATCGGCCTCCTCCTCCTCCTCCTCCTTATCGTCATATTGATGTTTTTGCTTTACTGGCTAAATTATATGTCGGGTCGTCATTAAAATTCTTTCTTAGGCCAGATGTACCTAACCAAGCATTACCATCATAATTCCGTGGCAAAATACCCCCAACCTTGCAACAAAAATCCAACGTAACCACATCATCACATGGCAAGTGACTAGGAATCTAAATACAATATCCTAAAACCCCACTTATCAAAGCCTATTAAAAAAAAAAAAAACGACACTAAAGTGGGCTTGTTGCTTTCATTCATATGATCGAGGCCGACGAAGCATTCATGCAAACCTTATGCGCGCAAAAACTCTGCCACACAATTTCTTGTGGGTAGGGGGGCCTAAATTAAAAAGGGGAAAAAAAAAAAACGAGAGAGAAAAGGACGGCATTAATTATTATAATTTCCGGTCATGTTCCGGGTCGATTCGCCGAATAAGTATGGCCATAAGTGACAAAATTGCCCCATTTAGCACGACCGACCGTGACTAATTCGCTTGCCTTTCTCCACATATTAAACTATTCTTTGCCCATGCTTGTAGATGTTATTTAGGGGAGACCATAAAGAAACAAGTTCAAAAATATGAGGAAAATCATCGTAACGTGCGTTCACCTGTCGGGCGACAACTCCCTTCTTATTTTAATCCGAAGTCCTAATCAATTATTGTTATTATCAACCCGTGCTCGCGAATTTGTTGATGTGGTTTCGTTTGGGCTGTTTCGTCCGGAGTGATTATCAACAAACCCGTTCGCCATTAACGGTTAAAAAACAGTCATTTCTCGTATTGTTGGAGCCGTCCAATAATTGAGGGAAAATCACCAAAAAGGTCATAAATCTATTACAATTGTACCAATTCAATTCTAATTTTTTTTTTTAATTTCCAGTTAGTCATAAACCTTTTACAATTGTACTATTTCGGTCCATCCGGCGAACCGGGCCCGCCGGCGCTGATGTGGATGTCGGCCGGCTAGCAACTGAATATTTTAATATTTTTTGAAATTTTTTTATGATTTTTTTATATTATATATTTTTCTTTCTTTTTCTTTTTTTTTCCCCCCAATTCCTCCCCTTTCTCTCGGCGACTAGCTAGAGGTGCAGTTGATGAGGTCGAATCTTGCTCACCATGGCGAGGCTCGACCTTACCTTCGCCAGGTAGCAACAGCGAGGCCAAACCCCGCCATGGCCGGGTAGGGCTCAAACTCGCCAGCCAATCTGGGCCACGAACCTCGACAACCTTCCTGCGCAACCCCCCCCCCCCCCCAAATCTGGCTGCGAACCTCAACATGCTTCTTCCCTCCTCCTCCTCCTCCTCCTCAAATTGGTTGTAGAGAGCGACCCAAAGTAAACAAGAGAAATGCAAATCGATTTAAAAAAGAAGAAGGAGAAGAAGAAAATTTGTGTGAGGGAGCGAAGAAAATTTAGCGAGGATGGAGGGACGAATCTATGTCATTGATGTTTGAATTGTTAATCTGGGCTTTGCCTGCGCAACGCCTCGCCCCGCCATGGGCTCGACCTCAGCGATCAGATGAAGGAAGGGTTTTGGAAAAAAAAAGAAAATAAAAATTATAAAAAAATCATAAAAAATTTAAAATATCCTATCGCCGTTTAGTCGGCATCCACATCAGTGCCGGCCAGCCAAACACCTGTCGGGTGACAACTCTCTTTTCTTATTTTAATCCGAGTTTATTAATTGTTATTATTATTATCAACCCCTGCACGCGAATTTGTGACGTCGTTTCGTTTTGGACTGTTTCGTCCCGAGTAATTATCAACAAACCGTCACATTAGCGGTTAAAACAGTTATTTCTCGTATTGTTGGAGCCGTCCAATAAATTGCATCATTGAGATTGTTAAGACATTTTATGGGAGGCACTAGGGTTTGTCGTGTTTCATATAGCTAGTCAGATTTCCTTTTTCTTCCTCTTTCAGTTGCGTTTATAGATGTAACTATGCGAAAAACATATACAACATATAAACTTTCACTTTTGTCACACTTTGGATCTATATTTCAGCCCGAGTTTTACATTGAAATTTACATATTGACAATCGACACGAGTCGAGGATAGTTTGGGCTTGAACATTCATTCTCATTCAAATCTTGCTCACTGCATGCAAATTGCAGGACAATGGGTCTATAGGTAACAAGGGTATGTATCCCGTTTGTGTTTCGTATCCAAGGGGTTTCTCTTATTTATTCACTATGCTTTCGTTTGGCGAAACATGTTAAAAACAACGATGGGATGACCTATCAATAGCGTGATTGGGACCTAAGAATTAGGTAGGAACTCCTTTGGCAGCTCTCGTCTAAATTCAAAGTGCGGTTTAACTTATCTTTCTGGATGAGGACGTATATTGAAATTGTGATGGTGTCAGATATCAAGTGTTGGTATTCATGGTTCACTGCTCACTCACTCTTTGCATGGCCTACCTCCCACCAAATTTCCAAATAATCCAGAGAGAGAGAAGGCAACCCGATCCAAATTCATGATCTTCTTGGCAGGAAATCTTTCCATAGATCGTTCTGGTCGGGCTGCTATCGGTATCACATCACCTGTCCAAGACATAAATTAGGTGATCTTTCATTCCGGTTGCGGCGAAGGGTGACAAAAGAGTACAGGTCGGTCCTGGTCGTCCACGGGAGTTATCCAACGTGACCTAGAAGACAAAAGCAAGAACGTGGCATCCGTTTCTCAATGTAAAACTTCATCTTGATTTCTTCCCTCCAAAGATGTCAAGAATCGAACTGCAAGCCCATGCGTTGCGGTGGCATTTTGGCAGGTTCAAGTGATCACTTCACCTCTCAGAATGCCGGAAAATTGACGACTCCGCACTAACACATGAGATCAGGCACTGCAGATCTTATTGAATAAGCAAATGCCGTAATCTGACCACCCAAGACTTGTTCAAAATGTATCTCGAACTTCAAGCATCGAGGTCAATCTTGTCCCTGAAAGTGCTGAATTGGTATTGACATTCTTGTCGAAGATACTCATTTTAAACCGTCTTTCTCAGATGACTCGATGAGTATCTTGAAAGGTACCACTAATATTTCTTTTAGCATGAGTATCTTTGAGAAGATCGACTGCTTAACTTGGCATGAGGTCGACCCACATGAAAAATGAGCTTGTTGCTGGAATCAGTGAGATGTTTGGAGATGTTGCATGTCTTTTCATTGAGGAAACTATAGTTTTTAGGAGTCCCTGTTATCACTAGAAACCTAAAACAGAGCTGATGACAATGTACCATTTCATTTGCATTAATATCTCAAGCAAAGTCATATCACTCACCATCAATATAAAACACAAACCGATTTTCACCCCCAAAAAGCATCACGGATACAGAAGCTCTCGTTCCCCATAACCTGGGGTGTATCGCGGAGCAGCTCCTAGTCAGTCTTTCCGGGCAGCCGATTATTCAGAGAGTTAGTTGCTTGTCTTACAGATGCTATTAGTGTCGGAGAGATATCGCACATGATCGGAAACTATGGGTCGCAAAAAGTAAACAGTAGCCCCTTACTTTACTTCTTTTGCACGAGAGCAAAGTGACCCCTAGTGTGCTCATTCTCTGATAACTTCAAGATCCATCTCAGTAGGGTCGGTTGCTTGGATCTCATAATGGATGCCCTCGAGCTCCCTTCGGAACCTGTCCTTGGACGTTGCATACAGCATCTTGGCGCGAATACGAGACACAGAAGGGGACCTAAATGAGTTTAAGCGGACTTTTAGTATCGACCAGCAACGTCTATGGTGTAGATTATGAACATGGCATCATAGAAAAGGTCCGGGACATTAACGACAACTCTGCTCAGACCAGAATCCAAATGCAGGAATGTAGAAATATTCTGAAAAAGAAAACAGAACAAGAAAAAAGAAATTGGCCAAAAAAACTGACTTGGGTACATGTTTACTACAGAAAATATGTCTATGGTATCAGATGCATCTGATAGTAAATCGACTGTAGAAGTGAAATGGTTGAGCAGTAATTTTCAGAAGAGAGATAGTAAATCGACTGTAAAAACAGATTGACACTGCCAAGCCAAAATAACTAAAAACTATGAACAAATTATTCCGACACCTGAGTAAGCCGCTGTCTAAAAGGCTGGACTAGACCAGCTGGTTCTACTATTTGCAGGAACTAATTCGAGGTCCGATCTGATTTTGACCAGTGAAGTGAAGTGGTCACAAATAGGATTGACCAGCATTAACTCAGTTCAACTGTGTCAATCCAGTTCTAACATAGCAAAAGCTAGGGAAGATAATTGTGGTTTGTCAGGTTGTTTGAACCAATGATGTTCCCCAGATGCGCCACACCGCATGCAGACCAAACGCGTCTAAATTTACAGTGCTATTCTCTAAATAATTTATTCCAATGGGAGATAATTATTTCAAAACCGAAAGTGCTTCAGGCAAGGTTTAAACATGGATGCCCAAGTCCGCCTCCTATTGTTGCATGCATGTGGCAAACAAAGGTACTTAACATCATCCTAGTATAGATTTCGAATCTAGGATGATTACATTTGAACATTATACAGAAGTAACACATCTTTATCATTCTTTCTTAATTTATTACAAGTATAACAAAGAATTTATGCGCAATCCTATTTGGATAAAGAAATGGCTCAAACTAGGTATGTCAAATTTGCAAGAGACTAAAAATAAAGATATCTTGTCCTCCAAAAGAGCTTCTTTTCCTACTCTTTTCACATCCAGACCTAATCATCGCCTAGCTAAACCATTCTAATTCCAAAACCAAGAACAGAGCTCTTGCTTTGAAAAACAGTCTACATACCACAGAGTGAGGTACCATTAATATACCATCAAGCGATAAGAACAACAACCAAGTCTTTTCCCATCAAATAGTTGCTCCTACACAATTGCCCTCTATTTAGTATCAAATCTTCCTTCGATAAACACCGAAAAAAGAGAAAATGTAGTGAAGTCCTTAGTAACTAGCAAAACCTAGGCCATCACAGAGACGAAATATGATACTTCAACATTTACAAATTATGAGGTTGGGAAAGAATCTCCCATTGTAACCCTATATCATTGGACAATGCATTTGACTGCAAACCATAGAACACTCCACACTATTCTTCAGAAAGAACATCAAATCAGAGAAGCAGAGAGCATCAACAGGCATTGTATCACCTACATCCTCCAATTCACAAGAATTGAAGTCTACTCTCTAAACAAAGAAACATCTTCTGCATGAAGAGACCCAAGCCCATGTCCATGCACAGAAGAATGACAACACAGAATAATGTAAACCTACACCAAAATTAAGAAATTCAACCACACAACAGCACCACGGATAAAGAGGGACAGATCCACAAAAGTAATAAGCAGGGAGTGCTCCTAGTTTGATTCTATCTAACTCAGATCTCACCGCTATAATTTTGATGCTCATCAAGAAAAAACGTAATCCACATGGTTTAGAATCTTTAGATGCATGGGGCAAACCTAAGCTAAAAGTACCTCATCTACATGTCATTCAGCACATAATAGCATAATCAAGAAAAAGCTAGTACTAGACCCATACAAATCAAAACTAACAAATTATATTTGTTTTGTTAAATATGTTTTGAATTTATTTGACATATTATTTGAGTGGGCCATAGGCCCAAACCCAGAGGAACTAGGTTTTCCTTTTTTGTTTGAGACACTATATATATAGCGTCGTTAGGGTTTTCTAGTTGCGTTGGCGTTGAGAGTTTTGTGAGGGGTTTGGAGTTGTCGACAAGATCGACTTTGTAATCTGAACTCTCCTTTTGATATAGTGGAATTTTGTTTGCCTCGCCCGTGGACGTAGATCAATCTGATCGAACCACGTAAATCTCGTTGTTCCGCTTTTGTTCTTCGTTTGATATCCGCATCAAACTAGTATCAGAGCTTGTTTTGGATCTTCCTCTCTTGGTGCGGTGAGCGTGGGCGTGAGCTTGTTGTGGATCTTCCTCTCTTGGTGCGGTGAGCGTGGGCGTGTTTTTCCAAAGGAGCGATGGAGTCCTGAGTTCGTGCAGTTCAGATTTGCATCCGTCGCTTGCCCCTGCAGTCAACGAAATTCCAGATTTTGCCGTTGTTCCTGCTAGTGCCCGGTTTTAGTTCAATTCGCTACTCCTGTTGCTTTATTATTGGAGCACTTAGTCAAAGTCAATTTTGGTGGGCGTGGACTCCTTTAGCAGTAGCCGAATTGAAGCCAACACAGAGGACGACGTGAGTTTTGCTTGGAGTAAAAAGTTGTGGCTCCTTTTGTCTTCTTGTGGAATTGAAGTTGAAGGCTTGTGGACCTTCAATTTTGTTGCTTTCACGGTGCTGATTTTTTGTCCTTTGTTGCTGCTATTTCACTTCCCTACGGGAAGAGAAGGCCGCGACGAAGTCTGCTGTTTTGAGGGTCCCCTCCTCTGTTGGTGCTGCGTTTTCTTTGAGCCGAGCGTTCTGTTCAGTGGTCCCCTCCGCTGCTGTGGTCCCCCCCTCTTCTGGGTATTGCATGGACAGGTAACTCTCCTCGCGCGGTGCTTTAGTCGAAGAAACTTATCGCATTGCCGTATTTGGACTTCCTTTATATGTGATTGAATTTGGCTGTTGAGCTGCGATTTTGGTGTATTTGGCGTGTTTGGACGTGATATCAGGAAGTCAGTTGTTTCGTTTTTTCTTCGTGTTAGACAAATTGGAGGAAATTGAAGTTCGAGTTTTGTTTTAGAGCGTTCGAGTGGAAGTTTCTGGTCCGAGAATTGGTGGGATTCGTTTTTTAGTTTCAAGGGCGTTTGCTCACGTTCTTAAGATGGCATCTTTGAAATTTGAGATATCGTCCTTTGATAGAACAAAACTGTGGCATATGTGCTTGGGCCACATGAGTGAGCGTGGCATGACAGTTTTGAGTAAACATAGTTTACTTTGTGGAGAGCAGACGACCCCGCTAGATTTCTGTGAGCATTGTGTTCTTGGTAAGCAGTGCAGAGTCAGTTTCAGCACGGGAACACATTCGACAAAGGGCACACTCGACTACATCCATTCTAATTTATGGGGACCAGCACAGGTTCCATCTAAGGGTGGTACTCTTTATTTTGTGACGTTTATTGATGATTATTCCAGAAAGGTTTGGGTTTATTTTCTGAAAAGAAAAGTGACGTGTTTGAAACTTTCAAGAAGTGGAAAGCTCTTGTTGAAAACCAGACTGGAAAGAAGATCAAACTTCTTAGCACCGATAATGGTCTTGAGTTCTGCGGTGATGATTTTAATGAATTCTGTGCAGATGCAGGTATTGTTCGAGACACCGTACAGTTAGGCACACTCCACAGCAAATGAGTGGAGGTTCAGGTAGGTCTTCTAGAGAAGACCTCTTCACAATGATTGAGCGAGCAAGTGCTGCTGTTGATTCAAGTACAGATGAGGAAGCTGCAGATGAGGTGGAGCAGCCATACTCTATTTCTACTGGCAGAAAAAGAGGATGACTCGACCTCCTCAAAATTATGGATATCTCTGATCTGGTGGCTTATTCTCTCACGATAGCAGAAGTTGCTGGATGAGAAACATGCTTGTTGAGTTTTGCCCCTTTCTGGGTCTTGGTGGTGAGATGATGAAATTCTCATCTTTGTTTGAAGAGGACATATTCTTTCCTTTGGTTACATCCCTTGTTTCCTACACCGAGTTAGCTCCCGTAGGCTTAAGGATGCTGGAAGAACATGTTCGCTTCTTGACTGATTAAATTCAAGCCAAGGTGATTTGTTAAATATGTCTTAAATTTATTTTGACATATTATTTGAGTGAGCCGTAGCGCCCAACCCAGAGGAACTAGGTTTCCTTTTTTGTTTGAGACACTATATATATAGTGTCGTTAGGGTTTTCTAGTTGCGTTGGCGTTGAGAGTTTTGTGAGGGGTTTGGAGTTGTCGACAAGATCGACTTTGTAATCTGAACTCTCCCTTTGATATAGTGGAATTTGTTTGCCTCGCCCGTGGACGTAGATCAATCTGATCGAACCATGTCAATCTCGTTGTTCCGCTTTTCTTCTTCGTTTGATTTCCGCAACTATGTTTTGACAAGATATATCTTACATAGCAAGCAACAAAATTGAATGAGATTAACAAATCAAATAATTTCTTCCACATGCAGAACGTTACTGAAAGAAGTTGACACCAATTAAGATGCACTGATTTATAAATATGATTTGATTAAGCAAAAAATTTGAAATCTGTAACACCTATTCAGGCAAAAGCGTGCATATGAGCAAATAATGCGGACTAGAAAAAGCTTATGAGACAATGATTTACATGCTTAGACACCCACACAGGAATGAACATATGCATGAACTTTCAGCACTTTCTGTCCAAAAAGCCAATGACCATCAACCTAATACCCAGGAAAGGCTGAAGGGTAACACAGTGAACACACGATCGTGGAAAAATAATAACTAGTCCACACGTGACATTTCAAATAAGCTCTGGACACAAGGAAGAAACTCACCATGCGATGAAAAAGATCTTGCTCTTTTGACAGTTTTCAGAAGTTACAAAGTCGAAGTCATAGACAGCATATCGACAGTCACTCTCGTGGCAAAGAGGAGGTGAAATCTTCATAGCTTTCTGCTGGACCTCCAGTCTTCTCAACCGCAACCTCTTTTTTCTTATCTGCTCGATTTTTTTTTTTTTGGGATGAAACTACCAGTGACGCAGCGAAAAGAAAAAAAACAACTTCCAAGGGAAATTCTGAATTTTTAATTGCAAGATAATCTGATTACAAAGATGGACATCCTTTTATAGTGAAAGGACTCCTTAAGGAAGTAGCATAACTAAAGATAATATTATCAAATCCATATCTAATCAAATCAAGGAAATTAAATCAAGGAAATTCAAATCGAATAATGCTATTAAACGGAATATTCTAAATTGTCTAAATCAATGGACTTTCCCAAACTTCCGACGATCGTAATCTTCAAGATAATTAAGCGCCAGCTGTTCTACATCAGTCTCCTCCTCTTCAAGAGAACTCGTCCTCGAGTTAGTATCAGGATAAAGAGGAGTATCCGGACGATATTCGAATAAATCTGCTACATTAAAAGTTGGAGAGATGTTCAAATCACTAGGAAGATCAACAACATAAGCATTGTCATTAATCTTCTTTAGGATCCGGCACGGACCAATTTTCTTATGCTTCAGCTTATTATAGGTACCAACTGGAAATCGCTCCTTGCGTAGAAAGACCATGACCTCATCACCTTCCTTGAAAATCTTGGAGCGACGTTTCTTGTCAGCGTCATCCTTATACTTCGAATTAGAAGCAGCAAGTTGTCGAGCCACGTCAGCTTGAACCTCCATAATTTTCGTTGCCAAGTTTTCTGCTACGACATTATAACCAGGAATCTTTGGCAGAGGAACCAAATCAAGGGTATGTTGTGGAGTTCGCCCATAAATAACTTCAAACGGAGATTTACCTGTGGAACGATTAACAGTATTGTTGAAAGCGAACTCAGCAGGTGCTATGTATCGATCCCACTGCTTAGGCATGTCACTGCAGAGACATCGAATGATATCAGCCATAGTTCGGTTGACAACTTCTGTCTGACCATCAGTTTGTGGATGGAAGGAACTACTGTACTGCAAATCAGTCCCAAATAAATGCCATAAAGTCTTCCAGAAGTAGCTTAGGAACTTAGTGTCGCGATCAGAAGTAATTGTCTTGGGCACACCATGTAAGCGGACAACTTCACGAAAGAATAAGCTCGCGACATGTGAAGCATCCGAAGTCTTCTTGCAGGGAATAAAGTGCGCCATCTTTAAAAACCTGTCCACCACCACGAAAACAGAGTCTAATCCGCGTTGGGTTCGGGGAAGTCCCAACACAAAATCCATTGAAATATCTATCCATGGACCAGTGGGAATAGGTAGAGGAGTATATAAGCCAGTGTTCTGCGAGTGACCCTTAGCGACTTGGCAAATGTAACATTTGTTAACAAATCGCCCAACATCTCTCTTTAACTGAGGCCAATAGTACCGTTCTTCAACCAGTGCCACAGTTTTGTCACGACCTACGTGTCCGCCCAGAGCACCACCATGGAGTTCTCGAATAAGCTGTTCTCGCAAAGAGCCGCGAGGAATGCATAATCTATTCCCGAAAAACAAGTACCTTTCATGAATTATCATATCTCCATGAGAACCAATTTCAGAACACTGTGCCCATATTTTCCCGAAATCTTCATCTTCAGCATATAGAGAACAAAGATGGTCAAACCCAACAACATCGCTGCGCATGGTCGTTAATATGGCCGCACGTCGGCTAAGTGCGTCTGCAACTTTATTCAAATGTCCGGCCTTGTGACGAAGTACAAAGTTGAATTGTTCCAAAAAGGAGACCCATCGCGCATGCATCCTGTTTAAGTGCTTCTGACTCTTGATATACTTAAGGGCTTGATGATCAGTATTCAAAATAAATTCATGCTGATAAAGATAAGGTTGCCAATGCTTAATAGCTCGCACTACAGCATAATATTCTTGCTCATAGGTAGACCAACGCTTGCGAACATCATTAAGTTTCTCGCTAAAATAAGCAATTGGCTTACCTTCTTGGGAAAGAACAGCACCAATTCCTACGCCAGAGGCATCGCAATCCAACTCGAACACCTTCTCGAAGTCAGGAAGCATCAATACTGGCGCCGTGGAGAGCTTTTCTTTGATAAGATCGAAACTTGCTTTAGCTTCATCACCCCAATGAAACTTCCCTTTCTTCAAACAATCAGTGATTGGGGCCATAATAGTGCTGAAATCCCTGATGAAGCGCCGATAGAATGTCGCCAGTCCATGGAAACTACGAACATCACCAACATTCTGAGGTACCGGCCAGTTGCGGATTGCAGCCACCTTTTCTTTGTCAACACGAAGACCATCAGCTCCCACAACAAAGCCCAAAAAAGAAGTTGTTCGGTCATGAAACTACACTTCTTCCGATTAATAAATAACTGGTTCAGCTGCAAGGCTTGCAAAACCTCTCTTAAGTGCTCCATGTGCTGCCGATTATCTGAACTATAAATAAGAATATCATCAAAGAAAACCACTACAAATCTGCCAATAAAAGGTTTGAGAACCTGAGTCATCAAACGCATGAAAGTGCTAGGTGCGTTAGTAAGCCCAAATGGCATAACAAGCCACTCATACAAACCGGCACTTGTTTTAAAAGCGGTCTTCCACTCATCACCAGGGCGGATGCGAACTTGGTGGTATCCGCTACGTAAATCGATCTTTGTAAAGACTCTCGACCCAGCAAGTCTGTCAAGCATATCATCAAGTCGAGGAATTGGAAACCTATATTTGACAGTAATTCTGTTGATGGCGCGGCTATCCACGCACATTCGCATACTACCATCTTTCTTTGGTGTGAGAAGTGCAGGAACAGCGCAAGGGCTTTTGCTCTCACGCAGGAAACCCTTCCGAAGGAGCTCTCCCACTTGTTCTTGCAGAATCTGGTTCTCCTTTGGATTCATCCGGTAATGCGGTAAATTAGGAAGACTGGCACCCGGAAGTAAATCAATTTCATGCTGAATATCCCTCAAAGGAGGTAATCCATCAGGTAATTCCTCTGGCATAACATCACTGAATGCTTTCAACAAGGGTTTAAGCACATCAGGTATGTGAACAACAGTTTGGTGATCCCCTTTCTCCACAATCATATACATTCCTTCACGTTTACGCACATTCAACATAATATCAGCACCCTGCTTCTTTGGAACTTGAGGATTATTATTCTTTGGTTTCAAAGTAATCTTAACCTTTTTCCAAATAAAAGAATACGTATTCTCTCTAGCCCGGTGAGTGATATCAACGTCATACTGCCATGGTCGCCCTAACAATACATGGCATGCATCCATCTCCACAACATCACACGTAATAACATCTTGATATGATTTTCCAATCGAAATAGGCAAATGACAAATCTGATTTACCTTTAACTCTGGCCCCTTACGAATCCAGCCAATCGTATAGGGCGTGGGATGCGGTTCTGTCTTCAACTGCAAGTAGTCTACCAAGGCCCTCGAAACTATGTTTTCGCAACTACCGCTATCAATAATGAGATCACATACCTTGCCGTTGACGGTGCAGCGAGCACGGAAAAGTTGATTTCGCTGGGTGTCCTCGATCCGCGGGGCAAGTAGTAGGCGTCGGACGACACAGTTAACTTGCTCGCCCACTTCATCATCCACTTCTTCCTCTTCCACCCAATCTTCTTCATAATCGTCTCCATCATGCTCAACTATATTAGCCATCCTCCGCCGTGGACAATCGCTAGAACGATGGCTCAATTCGTTGCATTTGTAACACTTAATTGGTTGGGGCTTAGCATAAGGATTCTGTGCATTCTGATTAGGAGCGCGACTGTTTGTCGCGGTTGGCTCCTTGGACCCTCCTGCAGTATTTCCTGATCTCCGGTTCGTTTCATCAAATTGCTGTGTCAAGGAACTCGAGACTTCAGATTGCTTTCCTTTTCCGAACGATCCACGACCCAAGTAGCTATTACCTCGAGTATTAGATCCAGTCCTCTCCAATTGCATCTCAATCTTTCGTGCCATCTCCTGAGCATCCTCAACAGAAAACAACCGATGCAAGGAAACTCGATCTTGAATGTTAAGTCGTAAACCATTGACATACCTAGCAGTCTGTTGTCCCTCCGATTCATCAAGGTTATTACGAGCAGATAATCGAAGAAACTCCTCTGTATAAGCCTGGACGGATCGATTCATCTGCCTGCAATTCTGAAATTGCTGGAATAACAATTGTTCATAATCAGTCGGAAGGAACCTAGTCTTCAACATCTGCTTCATCCGATCCCATGTTCGGATTGGTGCCTTTCCTTGACGGCGTCGGGTTAGTTGAGTCTGCTCCCACCAAGCCGAAGCGCCACCCTTCAACTTGTATGCCACGAACTTCACTTGGCGGTCCTCTTCGATCTCCATAGCATCGAAAAAATTTTCGACCTCCCAAAGCCAATCCATAAATTCTTCAATGTCTAAATTGCCATTAAAAGTAGGAAGATCTACCTTCAATTGATACTGCTCAGGATTTCGTCGATAACCTCCATGACGACGAGCCCCATGAACATGCTCATCCTGGAACCCCCTATTTCGGCGACCCCCAAGAATTGGCATGTCCTGGAAGTCCTCTTCATCTTCGTCTTCAGTATCCTCGACATAGTCGGGACGCCTACGTCGGGGATTTCCTCCACGCTCCATGGCAACTTCGGGATCACGAACGACAGGAATTCGCTCGGCTGGAAGAATACCAGGTGCCTGGTTTGTGGTCAAGCGCTGTATAGCCTCAAGGATCTCTTGAAACTTCCGATCGGTTTGACTCACGAACTGATTGAATTCAACCCGCGTAATAGGCTCGTTTCCACGGCCCTCCGTTGCGGGAAGATTGACATTCACGTTATTCACCATCGTCACAGGAGAAACCTGCTCTGATACCAAATGACGCAGCGAAAAGAAAAAAAAAACAACTTCCAAGGGTAATTCTAAATTTATTGCAAGATAATCTGATTACAAAGATGGACATCCTTTTATAGTGAAAGGACTCCTTAAGGAAGTAGCATAACTAAAAATAATATTATCAAATCCATATCTAATCAAATCAAGGAAATTAAATCAAGGAAATTCAAATCGAATAATGCTATTAAACGGAATATTCTAAATTGTCTAAATCAATGGACTTTCCCAAACTTCCGACGATCGTAATCTTCAAGATAATTAAGCGCCAGTTGTTCTACATCACAGGTTTAGTAGTTGAATGTGATATAAAACCACCACTAGATTCTTCATCACTTTAAAGACCTGGGAAGGTGTTGTACAGGTAAAAAAAGAAAAGAAAGAAAGGGTTCTGGGAAGGTACTGCTAGTCTGGTCGTATGTGAACTTTATAATGTTCCAAGATCTTTGAGAAAACAGTGAACCCTCTGGCAAAATAGGCAATATTCTGGACTTTGTCATGCTGTGGACAAAAATGTGAACGGCACTAGTACTGTTAATCTCAAATGTCCTGTCCAAAATCAGAACATAGTTGTCCTGATGAAGTATGCGGGTTTGGGCCCATGTATAGCCATGAGGAACACCGCGGAGAAATTTATCCTTTCTCTTAATATTGTGTTTGTTGTGCTCAACATTACAGGTTCACTTGGACTACCTTGAAGCTGGAGCAAATATCATATTAACGGCATCTTATCAGGTAAGACTATGATCTTCTGAACACTCATGCAAAACATTAGCCAAAATATGGACTATTGGATGTTGATGCTGCATGAGTTGTGTGAAAACGACAGGCCACAATTCAGGGTTTGAGGCCAAAGGATTGTCGAGAGAAGAAGCTGAAAATTTACTCAAAAGAAGTGTTGAAATTGCATGTGAGGCAAGGGAGATATATGAGGGAAAATGCACATAGGATTCATTAAACTTCACGGAAAATTGAAGCATCACAACACCTCCTGTTCTGGTCGCAGCTTCTGTAGGAAGCTATGGAGCTTACTTGGCTGATGGGTCTGAATATAGGTAAAGTTTCTATTTTATTTTTTTAATTTTGTAATCTGAATGATCTTGTATCTCAAACTTAAGTATCCCAATAGACCTGCATTCGCAGAGGATGTAGAGGTCTGAATATCTTGCTTGCATGCATTGGCTGCTGATGATTTATGTATCTTCAAAAGATTACATATTGTGAGCAAGCATAATAATAATTTCAAGATAGTGCCTACAATAACAACTTTTATTTCTGCTCCATTCTATAGCGGTGACTATGGAGATGCAATTACTCTTGAAAAATTGAAGGAATTTCACAGGAGAAGGGCACAAATTCTAGCCAACTCAGGAGCTGACATAATTGCATTTGAAACTATTCCAAATAAGCTGGAAGCAAAGGTATGACTCACACAGTACTTCTGCATTGTTGGCATGAGGTGGCAAAATTCTCTCTTTCTCTGTATGTCTTATAGTATTATAAAGTAATCAAGGCATACTGCCTATGGAGCTCACCTATTCTAGTCTACCCAAACAGTGGTGAGACATACGATGCAGATCGCAAGGAGTGGGTGGTAAGTTTTTGCTCGATATACTTCTCTGTGTGCACACTTTCATTGCTGTCTTGGTGACCAGTTCTACACGGTTTCTTGTTTGTGACATGTCTCAGTATTACATTTTAGTGAATTAATTCTAGGACAATTTTTTCGTGTGCCGATAGTTTTTGTACAGCAGCAGACGAAAAAAAGAAGCACCTCCTGTTGTTGCTGCAAAACCAGAATGTTCTGAATGCTTTGAAAGAAGCTTCCTTAGAATGATATTGAATGTGGTCCTGTTCCTAATGTGCTGTTCAAAAGTCAATTAAGTTTGGTTAGGGATTCAACCTTGGTTAAGGAGATGATAAAAGTGACATGAGGTGTTTAATTTGGTTGCAGCCGTCGACAGGAGTGGTGGACGAGGATTTTGTGTCGTATGTAGGCACGTGGCGTGAGGCCGGTGCTTTACTTTTCGGAGGTTGCTGTAGAACTACACCAAATACCATAAGGGCCATATCTCGAGCTCTCTCCAACAAATCTTCCGCTTGTTCCACTCTAAGCTCCAATGTAAATAACAAGTAGCTAGTTCTTGAGAGCTTTCTCCCTGTTTTCTTCAATGCTGTTTTATTAGCTTCTCTTCTGCGGTGTTAAAAGACATGGTAAACAAGAGCAATCGAGCGTAAGGTATCTGAGTTCTTTTCTTCACTCGTCAGCCGGCTCTGTGGGAGTAAAATAAATGCATATATTTGGTCTCGGAATCTGTCGATTATGCAATAAAGGGTCTACGTAATCCCATTGAACTTGTCTAGGATTTTGTTCCTATAGTTTCCAAATTCCAAATGATGGGCTTAGAATGCAGCACCGAGGAGATGTAACAATTGTAGTTATATAAAGCATCAGATACTTAATAACTACAATTTAAATACAAGACAATGAAGTCTCAAGATATTATTTTAACAATCGTTTTTATCTCTTATAAAAACGAAAGAATGAGTACAACACCTTTAAATTTTTTGCGCAACTGAACTGTGAAGCATTTTATTAGCAGATGTTGGGCAAAAGGTAATGTCAATGTAGGTGTGAAACCCTTTGGCAAGAATTTGACTCGTCATGGCACTATACGACGTCATGAGTAGATACAATGAGAACTTAGGCCTTCCTAAATGAAGTTACACTTCAATCATGAACATGTTTAAAAGAGCATGTCAATGCCTGGAAATGATATGTGCTCCAAATTCGTTTATCAGATGAGGAATCTTTCTCTGATTCATGGCTGCTGAAGCCTGAAGGACCATCAATATATGCAGGCATGGGCACGATCCATCAGTGTTTGTCCCATTTAGAACACTCGGTCAGATGAATCAAGAGAACAGGAAACGAGAAAAGTAGAAGAACATGTTTGCTAAGCAAGTTTGGCAGCCGTAAATAGGATCATAATTTCCCAATGCTAAAATTTGAGGCGGCTCTTGCAGAAATGATCCCAACAAAAACAAACAACGCCTGCTAATACTTTGGTATTGAAGAAATTCACAGACACGTCTATCAAGATCAGGGCATCCAGAAACCTAAGCTTCAACCGAAACCCCCTCAAAAAGAGGGAAGAGATTAACAGAAAAGAAGAGGTCTTATTTGAACAAATTCATCCGGTTCCACCTCCAACTGGCTTATCTAAACAGAAAAGGAGTATCTGCCAAAAATATCTGCAGACCAGACTTCTCAAAGACCGGATCAGGTGCAGTTCAGTGATCAAGCTAATAGACAAGGAACCCAATACAACAGTCTAGGATTATAGGGTAAGCAAAAGGGCAGGAAAATGGGTCTGTGAGGATGAGGTTCACAGGTCTGGGAAAACAGAATCAACAAAGGAATGGTACAGCGGATCTGACTTCCAGAGCTTAGCAATGTAATGGTAAGATGATGTGTGCCGGTGAAGTTCTTCAACAAGCCAAATCATGGCTTCAGCTTTAGCGGGATGGATGATGGTGTCAAGTGGCTCATCTTCATTCCCTGAGCCAATTCTCTGTTGGTCCCACTGCTTAAGTTGGACATTCGTCAGGTAATGCAATGGTTGTCCGTACAGTTGCTTGATCGATTTGCCTAATCCCATCCAGGTAGTAAATGGAATCACGGAGCCACGCCAGTGGGTACTGTGATCTGGTTCATGTACTGCTGGTACATTTCTGCCCTTTTGCTCAAGTCACCTGCATTAGAAAGTTTTGACCTGGTGGTTCAGTTAAACTTCACGAATCATAAGTACCATTATCATCAGGTGCCCATGCCTTAAAATGGCATGGCTACGTTGATTATCCTTATAAATAACCTCTATTCTGTATACAAGTACCTTCAGATGTCGCGTCTTGGAAATTACGTTCTATTTCTATTGGAACGGCAGTTGCAGGGAACTTGCCACGGGGTTCGTCAGTAGCCTCCATCTCAGAATCCAAGGAAGAAGATCCATCGGATGATATCACATCCACCTGGTCACTCCATGGCTTAGCCCTTTTCATTTTATCTGGACAGAAAGGCCACAAGAGTTACTTAGCTGTCAGCTGCCAACAGAAGCCTCAATCTGAGCCATAAACTACTCGAGCAAAGTGTTGCCTTGGTACAGGCAGTCGCCCAAGCAGCGCCTACATGAAGGTGATTCACCTCAGAGCAGGCAATTTGACCATGCTTTTGGTTTGCGTCACTTGAGCGCCTGCAACGCTTTTGACTTTATTGACTATGAGGTGAGGTGAAGGCAAAAGCATTGCCTTTATTAGCGAATAGAAAGATCATCTACCCTGCAGAAAAGCTTTACTTATGATGAAAACTAAATGAATGCCGAAAAACAATACAATCTACACAAGTACTGAAAACAGTAAGATGACGAAAGGGTGATGCAAGTGGCCTTTTATTCTTCAAGCACCCTACAAAGAAATCCTCACATGCAATACAACATATGTGGCCTCAGAATCAGATTACACTAAAGAGTAGCCAAAATATAAATGGACAAAAATGAAGTGTCCTTTTTAAGTTTTAACTTCTATTAACTGCACATTGAATTCCAAACAAAGAAGTGCCTAGACGTGAAATGGACTATCTTCCTATACCTTTAACACCTAGTATAGTCATGCTAATGCAAAACTCTATTCACAGCACAGGTCAACTTCTGTATCCAATAATAGAATAGAGGAAACATTTGAGAGACACTGAAACAGCAAATTCCTTTGAATACCAAATAGAACAAATCTGAATAGCAATTTTTCCTCTCAAACACAACTAAATCTTTGCCCACTCTTTTGCCTCTGACATCAGCTTCTCAACGTGCTCCTTTTGTTTTCCCATGCTCATTCCATCAAGCTTCTGTACCAGCGATTTGTATGTGGTTTCCCAAGGGAGTATTCCTCTCAACACCATTTCTTCAAAGAACAAACAAGCCTCCTCAAGTTTCCCAGATTTGCAAAGCCCACGTACCAAAAGAGAGTAGGTTGAGACTTCGATACTGACATTGTTTTTAAACATGTGGTTCAACAAAAATTGAAGAACCTTCATTCTCTTCTTTCTGCAGCACATCTTTATTAGAGATGCATATGTCTTGAGATCTGGCTTACAGAATCTTCTTCCATTTTCTTAAGAAGCTTCAAAGCAGTCTCTTCTTGTGAATGCACGCAAGCAGCAGCAATAACTGTGTTATATGTCAACAAGTCTGGTTTAACTCCTTGTGTCCCCATGTCTTCATATACATCCCACGCGTCCTTAAATCTACCAGCTTTACTCAAGATATAAATCAGTGAGCTATAAAAGGAGGGATCCGGAGCACAACCAACACTCTTCATATTTTCATAGCCTCCAGTGCATCATTTAGTTGCTTTGCTTTCCCCAAACCTTGCATTACAATAGTATAAGTCACCGTATTTGGTAAACAACCCTTTTTCTTCATTTCATCCAGAATGAAATTTACTTTATGAAAATCCTGTTCACGACAATACCATTCGACAAAACAATATAAGAAATAACATTAGGTTCAAATCCTTGTTGCTCCATCTCTTCCAAAATTTTCTTGCTTTATCAAATTGTTTACATTTACAGTACCCATGTATCAGAATATTGTAACTATGGATATCACATGGGATACTTGCCTTAAACTGCAAAAACACTTCACGGGCATGCTCAACACTATTCTCCTTAGCCAATGCATCCATTAGCACATTCATTGCAGCATTGTCCCTCTTGACACCAAATTGCTCAATTTCTTTGAAGGCGTCTATTGCATCTTGGTACTTACCTGCTCTAGCAAGCCTTCTAATCACCTTACTCATAGTTGCCAGTGTAACATAACCTTCTACTGTCTTCATTTCCTCCACCAACTTCCACATCAAATGGAACTTACTTGATTTCCCTAGAATGTCAACCATTAGATCACATAACACAGATGGATGATGGTGACCCATTTGGAGTTTTGCCAAGTGAAAACACCAAAGGCTGGGATCCAATCATTGCTAAATTCTTCAAAATTAGCTCAATCATACTGCTTTAAGAAGAACCAACACCACTAGCATTCAAAGCTGCAACAACCCTGTCTGGTGATGAAAACTGGTTCCTCAAAAGTTTGCAGACTTTCTCAACATTAATTTCTTCTATGTCATTCGATGTAACCTTGGCAACTTCAGTACGACCATATGGACCATAACTCTCAACCACCAAGAAGCAAGGGAAGGGATCACAAATTATCATCTGCATCAGGACTTCCATGGCTCTTGTCATCAAGGGACTTAACCCAACTTGGGATCTCTGGTGACTCATTTCTCTCAGGCAGCTTAGTGACAGTACAAAATGGGTTGCACAAGTAGCAACTTGAAGCAACATTAAACAGTCCAGTCTTCTTTGAGAAACTGAACAGGTACAAAAGCTTTGCGATTTGGGACTTTGAAAGCATTTTAGATGGCCAGACTGGATAAGACAGAGATTGCTCAGAAACTACAACAATTGCTGCTCGCTCATGCAAACAAGAGGTTTCCCCCCCTTGACTAACGAAACCATCGAGAGTAACCATTTGTTCTAGACAATATACAACCCACTGAAATCAAAACTCCAAAGTTTTCAGCTAAAACTGATGGAACTATAAGCATCAGAGCTATGAAAGCACTGCTTCGTCCACGTCAATCCTCTCCAGGCTAAAAACCTCGGCATGCTCTGCTTTTTACAAAGGCAATTTGGGAGTGTCCTGACTCCGCATAATTCAAAAAAAAAAAAAATGCTAACAATACAATTAGCTATCAGCGGACGCGCATGCCCACATTCTGGCCCATGCAGGCGAACATTCGCATCCCCAATCGCCGCAAGGCGTACAGGTTGCCCCGCTTCGCCCTGTCACCCCGCCGCATATCAAAATTTCACCTTTTCTTCTCTGTTTGAGAAACGAAGACCACGACAACGACAACGAAAAAGAACATAATAAACACAAGTTGAATCATGGACAGTGCGGGTAATCAAGCAAGAAAGATTCACAACTCGAAGCGAGTTCTTTCCCGACAAACCATAGCTGCTCACAAATGGTGAGAAAATAAAGATCGAACTGCGGCCAAGATGAACCTGCTCCGAGCATCTGGTGGCTACCTAGTCCGAGAAGAGCAATCTGGCTACACGAGAGAGAGAGAGAGAGAGAGAGAGAGAGAGAGAGAGAGAGTACCTGAGAAGGAAGTAAAGCGAACTAAGGACAACTGAAGCGACGCAACTTCGAGCCTCGGCGGCGAGCGAGGTCGACGGGCTACTCGAGGGGCAGAGAGCGGTGGTGGTGGCGGTGAAGGAGGGTGGAGGCTCTGTGAACTGTGCGTGAGTTAAACGAGTGAAAAACAGGGTGGAGATCGGAGAAGAAGAAGAAAAGAAGAAGAAGAAGAAGAAGAAAACAGGGTGGAGAAACTCATTCAATTACTTTCCTCTTTCCTAGGTAGGATTTACTTACCATAATTAAGAAAAAATATATCTCCTATATTCCAGACACTATTTATTGTTGGATTTTACTTCCATAAAATTTGGTTTTGGCAATAAGAGAAATTTCTAATAAATCTTTTTTTTACATTATCGAGCAAATTTATGAATAAATTGTCAAGTAGAAATTGGAATATTTTTTTGGACATAGACAATTTTTTACACAATCACTTGTTTACAGATTTTCACTTTTTTGTGTGGCATGTTACCATCAAATCCCTTTTCGTTAGATTTATCTTATACTCATATATATATAGGGAAGATTCCAAATAAGAACTTGAAATACTCTCATTTTTTTAAAATAAAGATATGAAGTGGACCTTATTTCAAATAAGTTTTATTTGATTAGATGAAGCAAAAAAAACCTCTTTAAAGATTTTTCAAAATAAAGACACAGTTACATTCTTCAATGTGAAACTTTAATTAAATAAAAATTGCATAACGTAATTTTTTTTTTGGAAATGTAGTAAAATCTCATTTTTTTTAGATTGATAAAAATTCATATCATCCTTGAAGCATTCAAAAAAAAATAAATAACAAGATGCCTCACTGTCCATAATGTTTTTTCTTCTATTCCTAGATACATTTATAACATCTTACATGCTTTGTGCAAAATTATCTCGCAAATAGTGAGGAAAAAAGATAACTGTTTATTGTAATTGTAACGAGTAGTGATACAGAGCATGTAAAATGTTATAAATGTATCTAGGAATAGAATAAAAACATTATGCATAGTGTGACATCTTGATGTTTCTTTTTGTTCAAAAGTATCTCGCCAAATAGTGAGGAAAAAAAGATAACTATTATTATAATTAGTAGTGATATTTAATATTTACTCTAGACTAATGGAATTATAACATAAAAAATTAACCAAAAAAAGTGACCTTTTGAGATAAGAAGGACAAAATAATAGATAAGTCGTTAAGGGCAAAGATGAACAAGCCACTTTTAAGTTTTTTACTATATAATAGAATTTGTGTTTCTCTATTTACGATTGGCAAAGATGCTTTTATGTTCAGCATGTAAAACATTATAGGAATATCTAAGCATACACTTTTAAAAATTCTTAATACACTAAAAAAATACGTACAGTGAGTAAGTTTTTTTTTTTACAATGAGTAATTAGGACAATCAATCATTCGGACAAAAAAAAACAAGACAACTAGATCCTAAATAAAAAAAATAGTAAAAAGAAGACCACTCCAAATTGCAATTAAAATACTTGAGGGCAATTTTTTTTTATATAGTAATAGGATGGATTTAGTCATATAGAGGGTGGGAGTAATGCCGTATTAAATAAAAATTAATCGCATAAACTCGGTGACAATGATATAATTGCGTGAATCTTTCGTAAATCCTGCTAGACTTAAATATATTTTTCCAAATAATTTAAGCAATAACTTGGCTTTATTGCTGTTGACCTTCGCATGTATCATGAATTTGTGCTTTTTTGACCTAAAAAAAAGATTAACAAAAGCTATAAAATAAAAATTTTTGCATGATTGAAAAACAGAGTGATAAATATTTCTATCTGATTGCCAAAAGCACAAAAGGTGAGAATGTTAGCAGAATACTGAAATGATTTTTTTCCCCGGTTAAAAAGCCTTCAGGCGTTGATGGGCCGGGCTGGGCCGAGCTGCAGAATACTGACATAATTTTTTTCACTATAAAAAAGCCTTAGGCATTGATGGCCGGGCCGGGCCGAGCTAACTATCCGATGGCGAAACCGGTCGAGATTGGAACAAATTGACGATCAAAGGCCGCTGAGGAGTATTATTTACATGGACAGAGGCAAAGGACTTGGTCCCCCATATATCATCTCTCTCTATACAAACAATCAATGGACAATTATGAGGGGAGTGTTGGACAATTGTATGGAAATATTCTCCTTTTCCAAAGTTTGTTTGGTCTAGATCTCAAAGAACATTGAATGTTCGGAGTTGGGAGTCTCCATATTGTCATTCGGACAACATGATACATGTGTTCGAAGCACTAGGCCGACGGATGGTCTATCTTGACCGACGTGTTAAGTACCATTTGACCACTCAGAATTGCACATAAGAAATGTAGACCTTACTTATGTCTTAATAAAGCAATGGTTACGTGATAATTTTGAGTGGTGGGTGAATTAACGATACATATCCTCCTCCGACACCTAGCTTTTTGTCTGGCATTGTTCGTCTCATTTCCAGAAGTTCTATATATATAATGTGGATGATTAGATTCACATGCCAAAAAAACCTCTTAAAAAATTTTTCAAAATAAAAACGCAGTTCACATTCTTAAATATGAACTTAATTAAATAAAAAATTACAAAAATAAGTTTTTTTTTTTGCAAGGTAGTGAAAATTCATTATTTTAGATTGTGATTAACAAATAATATCATCACTTGAAATTAAAAAAAAATAATAATTTAGGCCCTATTGTGCTAATGTTTTTCCTTCGATTCCTCAGAAACTTTCTTTAAACTTATAGGTCACATTGTCTCCACCGAATAGTGAAGAATAAATAAAGTTAACTAATAACTATTTATTGTAAGAAGTAGTGATATTCGCCTTGATATTACGCGAGACGAAGGAAATTTAAACACAAAAAAATTCACCCAAGAAGTGACCTTTTGAGATAAGAGGGACAAAATAAATGCAGATGAGTGGTTCAAAGATAGAAGAGACTTTTAAGTTTTTACAGTATAACAGAGTATTGTTCGCTTATTCTACACTTGATAAGATACTTTCGCTGTTAGAGCATTGTAAAATGTCATAGGAATATGTCCAGATATACTGTTTCAAAAAACAATTCTTTACTATACACTAAGAAAATCTGTACAATGAGTAGTGGAAGACAGCAATTATTCTGACAAGACGGAGACAACTAGATCCTAAATTAAAAAAAAATAAACAAAAGACAGATCACTCTAAATTGAAATTAAATAGGTAAGGACGAACTTTGTTTTTTTTAGTTATAAATAGGGTGAATTGAGTCTAAGTGAATAGCACTGGTATAAATAAATATTAAGTATAACTCACGCTACCGACAATGTAATTAAAATTGCATGAACACTTTCGAACTTCCCCCGCAGACATTCAACCTATATATTGTTGTCAAAATAATTAAGCAATACTTGGCTTTATTGCTTGATTGACCGTTTGACACGTGAACACGAATTTTAGTGCTTGATTTTTTTGGTGATATTCAAACAAAGATTAACAAAAGCTATAAAATATAGAATTCCCGGTGCATGAGTGGAGGGTTAAAAACATCTAAAGTGAATTACCCAAGAATACACATTATAAACTTATGTAAATCTATACACTTTCAATTGCAAATCGCACAACATTTATCGTAGTAATATTTCTATCTGATTGCTTCAATAAGCAAAAATGGGGAAGTGGGGGAACGCCATTATAGCAGATAGGAAATAATTCTTGGTCCCCACTGTTCGAAAAGCCGGTGTAGGACATTGCCACAGAGACCTCCCTTTGGGCGGGTCGAGGGACAAACACATGTCCGGATGGCGAAACCCCCCCCCTCCGTCGAGTATTGGAAACGAAATTGACGATGAAAGCGCCACGAGGAGTATCATTTTCATGGGACAGAGGCAAGGACTTGGCAGCACATTATCATAGCAAATATCCCTTTAATCCATATCAGCAGTCTTGTGCTACAGAAAAAATCATGGACAATTATGGAGTGGAGTGTTGGACAATTCCTTAGGGTTCGGACATATCTAAGCAAATATTCTCCTTGTCTTTCACGAATGTTTGTTTGAGCTTTCCTCAACGACACATTTGAATGCTCCGAAGTAGTAATTCCTGCGATATCTGGCAACCCTAATCGAACAACATGTCATGTCGTTCCTACCCCCCCCACCCCTGTTCCGTTGCGCCCATTGTTGCGCCGAAGGTTTGTCTACTCTCAGATGCCACCCGTGTTAAGACCCTTACACTGTACACACATGAACTTGCTACCGCTCCAAGATATTTAGACGCGGTATATCTAAACATAATGTCCAAGTTCCTATTACGAGTAACTTTTGAGTGCAGGGTGCATCTCACATAATACGGGTTTATCTGGGGGGTGTGTGGTGTGGTTGGTCGGTGTCGTGGCCAATATTTTCATCGGGATCCCAGTGTCACCGAGCTGATGGATGTAACCCCGAACACCTTTGGCAAACTCCGAGTGGATGTTAGAGACCGAGCCGCCCCTCCTCTCAGAGATCGAGCAGGGAGCAGTGACTCCTCAGAGGACATGCCCTCAGCGGCACGCTCAGATTGGAGCAAGGGACCGAGAACTAGCATGTCGGGCTTGGCGGTGGAGTAAAACCCACTGATTCTGATAGGAGACTTGATAATGTACGCGTGATGACACTCCTTTGTTGATGGTCTGTGATGCGCCTCCCTATAGTAATGGAATGAAATTTCAGTTTGAATATATAATTGGCTCGCCACCTACCTCTCCTTGACTCTTTGTCTACAAAGATCGCTACGTATGCTGTATGGGATAGTAGGACAGCTTCCGCGACG
>JAGVVM010019141.1:0-14680 GCA_019149425.1 Psidium friedrichsthalianum | reverse complement strand
AAAAAAGAAGGATGGCTCTTGGCGCTTCTGCGTTGATTACAGGAGCTTAATGTCGCTACTATTCGAGATCGATTCCCCATTCCACGTTGATGAGCTATAGACGAATTGCATGGCACTGTCATTTTCTCCAAATTAGATTGTACTCCGAATATAATCGATTCGGATGGATCCCTCCAACATTCACAACAGCCTTCCGGACACACCAGGCTACTTCAAGTTCTTGGTAATGCCCTTCGGACTCACCAATGCTCCACCCACTTTCAGGTGTTAATGAATGAGGATTCCGACCGTTTCTTCGTCATTTCATTGTTATCTTCTTCGACGATATCTTGTTTATAGAAAGGATTTGGCCCTTTATCTTGATCATCTCCACCAAGTATTTGCCACCTTGTGCCACCACCACTTGGTAGTCAAACACTCGAAGTGCAGCTTCGCCACGCCCACTGTCGAATTCCTTGGACATATTGTTTCAACGCATGGTGTCTCCGCTGATCCTGAAAGCTTGAAGCGATTCAAGGCTGTCCAATCCCAACAACGTCCAAGCAGGTTCGCGGCTTCTTGAGGTTGACTGGCTATTTTCGTCGTTCATTCGCCACTACGAGACGATAGCCTCCCCCCTCACAGACCTCCTCTCCAAGGATGGGTTCTCGTGGTGCGCACAAGCCGAGCACGCCTTCACCTCCATCAAAGAAGCTTTGAGTCATGCCTTGATATGGCACTTGCTGATTTTGCCATTCCCTTTGTTGTGGAGACTGACGCCAATGGCATAGGAATTGGCGCAATATTGATGCAGTCCGAACACCGCTGCCTTCTATAGTCATAAACTTTTCCCCCTCATGCGTAGCAAGTCAACTTATATGCAAGAGTTGTTCGCAATACAGTTTGCCATCTAGAAGTGGCGTCAATATCTGCTCGGCGCTCACTTCATTATCCGGACAGATCATAGGTCGTTGCACCATCTTCTTAAGCAAACCATTCAGACACCAAAACAACAGCAATTCCTTTCAAAATTGGTCGACTTTAACTACTTTATCGAGTACAAACCAAGCAAGAAAAATGCAGCGGCAGACGCCTTGTCTAGGGTTTATGATGACATCAACCAGGAGAGCGCACTTTTGACATTATCCGTCCCATGAATACTGACCTTGATACCCTTCGTGTTGAGTTGCTGCTAAACAACGTGCAAAGAGCATCATCGACGACCTCCAGCGTGCACCGGACTCCCAACCCAGGTGGTCTTACTCATCAGGTTTGCTCTGCTATCGTGGCCGCTTATTCTTACGGCAGACTCCACCCTGGTGTCCTTCCTTCTGGCAGATTATCACTCCAGCTTACATGGTGGTTATTCTGGGGTACAACGACCTTACAAGCATCTTTGCGCATTTTCAATGGGACGACATGTGCAAGGACATAGTCGAGTTCGTTCAAGCATGTGATGTTTGTCAAAAGTGCAAACCAACCAACATCACCCCTACGGATTACTTCAGCCCATTGCTCTGCCCGACTCATTATGGACGATCTCTCTATAGACTTCATCACACATTTACCACCATCTGTGGGGTATACGGCCATATTAGTGGTCGTTGATCATTTTCCAAGGGTGCCCACCTCGCTTCACTACCACCACATACATTGTCACCAAGGTAGCCCAAGTTTTCTGGACTACAATGGGAAAGCTACATGGCATACCTCACTCCATTATTTCCGACCATGACCTCATTTTTCAAAGTGCCTTTTGGAAGGTTGTTTAAACTCTAGGGAACAAAACTGCACTCTCATTCGCTTACCACCCACAATCGGACAGACAAACGGAGCTTGTCAACCGCTGCATTGAATAGTTCCTCGTTCATTTGTTCATGATTAACCCTCTAAGTGGTCCAATATACTTAGTTGGGAGAGTACCACTACAACACCACGTTCTAGGCTTCTACGGGTATGACACCCTTCGAGGTAACATACGGTAGAAAATCGCCCTCCCTCGGCCTACTGTGCAGGCACTAGTGTCGTCGAAGCAGTCAATCATGACTTGCGTTCACATGATATCATCTTGTCTCAGTTAAGTGCCAATTTGTCCAAGCTCAGGCGGTCATGAAATGCAAGCAGATAAGCATCACACTAATGTTTCTTTCAAACCAGGCTACATGGTGCTTCTCCGTCTTCACCCTTATCGCTTGCTATCGGTTGGCAAAGATTCAACCCACAAGCCTGGGCTTTGCTACTATGGATCGTTCCCTGTGGAGGAACACGTGGGACGAGTGGCTTATCGACTTTCCCTGCCAGCTTCCAGTTGCATACATCCAGTTTTTCATTATTCACTACTCAAACCGTTTATGGCTTCACAATCCACTAAAGTGCACCCACTTCCAGATGCAGCTGTTGATCACCAACCCATTCACAAGCCACTAGCGATTTTGGGTCAATGAGTTATTATGAAGGACTCTAAGCCGGTCCCTCAGGTGTTAGTTTAGTGGCAGGACCTCGCGCCTGAAGACTCCAGTTGGGAGGATGAGCACCTCTTGAATAATATCAACTTGAGGACAAGTCATCTTACTATGGGGAAAGGAATGTTATGTCCCAAGGACTGCAAGTATATTCACGGCGCAAAAACATGCCAAAACAAGGCTAAAGAGACTCGCATTCCATTTTTTATGAGGATAGTAATCAGCTTTAATAAGGGATAGCTATCAATTAGTTTCTATCTATAAGGATTGAAATCAATTAGTTTCCATTTATGATTGATATCTTTATGTGTACTCGGCTATTTAAAGGGGCCATTAGGTCACAACAGGAAAAAGCAATTACAATTCTATTCCTACCTCTCTTTCTTCTTCTTCTCTCTCCTCGGCTCCTACTATATCAATTTGTTCTCTTAACAGGCCAAGACATCACTTTTTGCTGAGAAGAAAGTCTTTTGCTCCTCGATTCTCTTAGGGATCTTGTTCGGTACCACTGTGCCGTCCCGGTGCTACTGTCTAGAGGCTGTTCACGTCTGTTTTCCTGCTGTTTTGGCACCAACATAGTGCTATCCAGCTTGGTTTTGTTCATAATCTAGTGCAGAAATTTCTGCAGGTTTTTGGAGTGAATCAGTTGCTGTTTAAGGAGGTTGTTCTGCTGTAAATTGGGTAAAAAAGGTGCTGTTTTGATAATTTTACAGCTTGCTTCGAGTGCAGATTTTATGGAGATCCAATCTTTTGTTGCGAATTCACTACTATCCAGCGGTGCTTATACCTCAAATCAGCTCAACTTTTGCCCTACGAACTAAGGTAATTTCCATATCCTTTTAGGGTTCATGTGAGCATGATTTGTGGTGATTTGCATTTTTTTGTGCTGTTTTGCTGGTATTTTTTATGCTGTTTTCAAGGATATTCTGCACTGCTTAGGTGTTGTTTAGTCTGAATCAAGGCCATTTCATATATTTCATGATCACTAACCATGTGAATTTTTGTGGGAGCTTAAAGGTGATTTCTAGACTACTTTTTATTATGTTTTGTATGTTTTTCAATGTTTTTTGCTTGCTGTTTTTTCAATTCTTAATATGCAACATTTTTTTTTTTAAATTTGGACGATTCTTCCCATCGCCATTCAGGAACGATTCTTCGGTTTAGAAAAGCAAGAAAGATAACTAACCCAATCTATTGCTATTTAGATCCGGTTCATCATCTTTCAAAAGCTGATTTTAGATTTTGGCATTTTTTTTAATGCGAGATAGAAATGGTTGATTTGCTTGGATTTGTTATCTCGGATTTGCGTGATTGATGTTTTGTTGATTTTGAACTTTCTAAGACTATAAAATTCCTAAAATTTAGGAGGATATAATTTTTAGAAATTATGTCTAATTAAATCTTTAGGGAGTTAAGTTCAACTTGGAGATAAAAATCGAAAAAAAATCAAATCAAGCACATCTTCATGTGGTCGAAAGTCCTAAAATAGAAATGCAAAAAAAAAAAAAATCTCATGCACATATTGCATATTTATTTGAATATCATGTCCTACATTTCATATTTTCAAAATACCATTTGATATCTTTGCATTATCTCTCATGCCGTTCATATTTTCGAGTATCATTTAGTCTGTCATTCATTTTTTCAAAAAATCATGCATATCATATTATGGCGACGTCATTTTCACCTGTCTTATAACTTGCATGTCCACATCATATTTTATTTTTATTTTCACCATGACATTTGGCATGTCATTAGTATCATGCTTAGGATATTTATGTTAGGATAGTTTAATTTGTATGTTTTAATTGCTTGAATAAAAAAATTGCATACTACCTAGGTTAGTAGAATTTTCGCATGCTATATATAGTCTTTGCATGTTTTATTTTATTTAAAGTGCATGACTGTCTGCATGTTACTTTGAGTATTGCATCAATTCGATGTCATTTGCATGTTTAATTTACTCATATAAATCCAACATATAGGTTAGTCCTCGCATGTCATGCATTGCATCCATTCCAAAAGTGAAAACAAAAAAAGCCTCCATCTGAAAGGTTTAAAAAAAAATCGACCGAGCCTAGGTTTTCTTGGAATAATGGTACCGAAAGGGCGTTAATTTCAGTTAACTAGCGTAATCAAGTCCCCGAATACTTAATCTTTAATTCATAGGAATAAAATACTCATCCCGCTATTTTATTTAAATATCTAACCAACATACCAAAATGGTCAGTGGCGACTCCAATTCTAAATTGTTTGAACAAATCAAAGTTGCGAATTGGTAGGGTTGGGAGAGTCCACATTAGGTTAGTCATTTAATTATCCTAATAATCCATTAAACTAAGGTCTTAACCGATTTTTAGGTCGCGACAATCATTATATCCTTCTAATACAACAAAAATTCACTATGTAAAGCAGATGTAAATTCCATCGCCACAACAATCAACTAAAGGAAATTCTCCTTTCAAATGTAAAAGCCAATTAAGTCTCTAATTATTATCATGCATGAATGGACATCCAACAAAAAATGGTAAATGTTCCCGCAAAGAACCATTTTTTTTTTTCACATCATCACCTTTGTCAATGGTACATTTTGCTCCAAAAATGTTAACCAAAACTTAGGGGCAAACATATATCACGTAATGTCAAATTGATGAAAATTCTTGTTATTTCCTTTGACATCCAGCATAGACAAATCACAAGAAAGCCAAAATCTCCATCAACTTTATCGACTAATCATAAATGCCAACATGTGCGAGCATACGCACACGCATAGACGCACAACGCACTCCCAAGTAAGCATGACAAAGTCACGCCACCAAACGCCAACACAAGCTCATGAGTACACTCGCTTGAGCATATCAGCATGAACATCACCAAACGATTTGTCCCATAAATATTAATGAAAATAGAAGAGATTAGCTTAGATTTCTTTCCTTTTCTTTCCGGTTTCCCTTTTCTCTCTTTCCAAGCAGCCACACAGAATCACAACCTGGTTTAAAGATCTCTCCAAATACGTAGTTGGGAAAAAAAAAAGTAAGCATTCTCCATAAGGAGAATCGAACCACATATCCATTGAAGATGCTTGATTTCATCAGTCAAATTCGAAGACAACACACACACAACATGAATTCGCAAAAAACTCGCTTACAAATAATAATCACTAACTTGAGAGAGAAAACACCCTCAAACGTCCAAATTCCTCCCTAAAAAACAAGCATAGGTATCGAAGCCTCAAAGAACAATTTTACCTGACACTTAGTAACCTTACTGAAACAACCAAAAGCTCTTTTGTGCTGATGCTCGATAATGTCCCATCGCCATCTTCAAGTCCTCGTTCAATTCCAACAATGGTGGTAGCAACGGTAGTTCCAAGTTCAGAATCCATAAGATAATTATCCCAAAGATTGTTGGGAAAATTTTAGGTAATATATAAAGTAAGAATTTCGAAAATCTATTGCAAAGATATGAAAATAAAATTAAAATGCCTAAGGCATGCAAGCACTGTCCTTAAAGATAATTTTGTCTCTCAGAGTATGAAACTTGGTGGGATAGACTTCTAGTGACTATCCTCCAAGATGCAACAGACTTTCTATACTCCACACTAAATATTAGAAGGAATATCAACAATATTATGTGTATAACCTAGCAAGGAAAGCAAAGCTTTTAGAAGAAAGAATATCTCTTTCTCAATTCGATGTATACCATCTAGATTATTTTTGAAGATCAATTTTACATTCAAACAAAGAGTCGTTGTAAAATAATGGAAGATTGATAAAGAAATAAATTGCACATTACAAAGTTGTTAGAAAGTCATTACACGGTCATTATAAAGCCGTTAGAAAACTGTTATGTGACCACTAAAAAGCCGTTATATGATTGTTGTAAAACCATTACATAATAATAGCTTTCATGGTTGTCATAACTACTATCAAAATTTTTATTAAAATATTTCAAATTGCTGAAATATTCAACAACATTTTTTAGAGGGCGTAGGCTTATAGTAACCACAAGAAGGGTAGTGGTGCCGGTTACTGGCTCCCTACTTTTCACTTATCAAATTCATAAATGCAAATGCTTGATAGCCAGGAAAAAAAGATAATTATTTCAAGATCGTAAGCTAATAGGCAGAGGAAGACCGAATGAATATAAAGAGTATATATGATCAATTATCAAACGATGTGGGACAACAACAACTTTAACACCCCCTCTCACGTGCAAGTCAGATTACGAACGGCACGTGGAATTTGATTAATGAAGGATGGAGGCACAATCGCAAAAGTGATAGCATTGACTCTGATACCATGTTAAAAAGTCCAACCCAAAAGCTTAAGCTGATAAGAAAAAAAGACCACATAAATATAAAGAGCATATATAACCCATTATCAAGCGATGTGAGACGACAACAACAAATTCAACACTAACAAATTTTATCTCTCTAAGGTTACCCTCAGTAGATTCTTCCCTTTATCTCTCTAATGAATCCCCAATGAATGTTTACATACATGTGAAAGAAGACCTATCTGCAATGATACGCATTATAACTACATCATTTCTCTTTTTCCAAACTGCAGCAACAAGGAAAGCAAATAGCTGCATTGCGATGCGTTACGGCGGACTGGTTTCACCACTTAGCTTTGAGAAGCATGTGGCTACTCTATACCCGATATCCGGCAAATTGGCAGATGCTAGAAAACATAGAATGATGAAACATGACACATCTGTAGGATTCATAACATGATTAAATCAATCTCACATTTTTTGCTTCCGCGGAAAAGCATTGTGTGCGAGAGCACAAGCATGTCGGCGTTAAACTCAGAAGATAATAAAACAGAAGGTACTGAAAGTCAGAGAGAATTTAGACATCAAGAACAAGCAGTGGAAAATCATGCCAAGAAGTCCACTCGTGGGAATCATGCTCATATTCAAATCCAAGGGCGGCATATGGAAATGCTAAAATAACGGCGTATTTCGTATATATTGACCAACGTGGTCGAACATGCCGTGCCCATTGTATAGGTCGATGACTCTGTCCTGCAACATGCATCCTTAACGATCAGCAAGATACGAAGGTACCTCGGTTTTACTTTAGTATGTTGCGCGAAACAAGAAATTGAAGAATAAATAGATAGATAAGAAAATAAATCGACACTAGATAACGTGGTTCGATCGTAGAGACCTACGTTCACGAGGAGAGCAACAACAAATTTCACTATAGAACAAGCGATCTAATGAAAATTACAAACCACACTTGAGTAACTCAAACGCCCTCAGTATTTCCCAACCTCAATACATTCAATAGCACACACAGTATTTAGCCCTCCAAATTTCTCGTGAAATAATCTTTTAATCTCATGAAGGAATTACACAAATCTTACCATAAGATTTAATCGGCTTGAACAATGATTTTTCTTGATGTAATTCTGCGAAATAAATGCCATGAGCAAGCACTCAACAAACTGCTTCAAGACCCTCTTCAAGTGTCGCAGGTGATAAGGGTATAATAATGACATTTCAGACCTTATTATTGGCATATAATTGTAATTAATTTGATGTTAAATCGTTTTAATCCTTTAAATTAATTACAATTGATCTATTGAAGTGATTTGAATATTTTGCCAATTTTTTTAGGTCATCAAGATAATAAACCGAGAGTATGAAGATCGAGGAGAGGAGATTGGACTGAGAAAGGTAATCTCAACAACAACCGGCGAGATCTGCGGCGTTAATAAAGAAGATATTTATGCTGAAAATATTCCGGCGAGATCTGCGGCGTTAATAAAAGAAGATATATGCTGAAAATATTCCCCTGCCATTAGGAGGATTGATACAACTTCCCAGATTTAGAGAGATTTTCTACGGAGAAAGTGGGGAGAGTTTTTCATATATCAGAGGTTCTTGTTTTTCTAAAACGGGAGGAGAACCCATAGAACCCTCGGACTTTGTGAGAGTTGTTCTTCGTTTTATGGATTTCTAATTTTCATCTGACAAAGCTAGGGATGAACCTGTTTACCTAGCGAATCCTTTGGTTTGATTTATTATAGCGTTTCAAGGTTCATACATTTGATTGAAGCAATTTCTCAAGATATCTTGTTTATTTGTCACGCTTTTCATATAGGTTTAGTTATGTTTTTCCTATGTGATTTGTGATGAATAACTGTTTTGTGTTATTTTATAGATTGGTCTTCGACTGCCGTATTGCCGTTGGTATACAGTCGATCTTGGATAATTTATAAGAAAATCGAGTGTTTCAAGGTGAAGAATTGTTTCAACAAATACAATAGAGATTTCTACGATTTTCATGACATATTTGCCGATCGTATATTTGGGATGTGAAATATGCGATTGAGTTATAAGGTGAATCAAACCAGAAGGAAGAACGAAGTAAACAGGGGATTCCTGCCGCTTTGTCGCTTTTATTATTGATTTAGCCTTCCCTACAGTGAACAGATTTCCTCCTAATCGTCGCTCAAGTGTTCTTTTGGTGATCTTTTCTGACCTTCTCCCTGTGGATTCGACACCCCATCTTTACTGCGATAACCGCATTATTTTGGGCGTAACAAAATTTTGGCGCCGTTGCCGGGGAGACGGTTCCAGAGAAGTTTGTTTAAATTGACACGAAGGCGGTATTCGTTCCATTTTATTTATTTTATTATTTTAGTTTTAATTATTTTCAGTTTTACCTTTTTGGTGTTTATGCAGCGACCAAGGAACGCACAGGGAAGATTCGTGAGGAGAACTGAGCCAGAGCCAGAGCCGCCCGAGATAGAGCTTCCGCAAAATTTCTTTGCAGAAAACCAGTCTGATTCTTCCTCTACATCAACCGGATTAGACATGAGTTGTCACGATGTATCCTAATAGAACTTTGAGAGTATCCTAATCATGCAACTTGCTAATATGCCGAAATTGGATTTAAACCTGGGATGATTCAACTTCTGCCTACTTTTCATGGTTTAGAAAATGAAAATCCATATGTGCATATTAGGGAATTTGAAGAGGTGGTAGCCACGTTTCATGGTCAAATTGAATTCGTACGACTGAAATTTTTTCCCTTTTCTTTGAAAGATAAAGCAAAGAGTTGGTTATATTCTTTGAGGCCTAGGTCAATTGGTACATGGGAAGAGATGACTGAGATTTTCTTTAATCGCTATTTTCCTCATCATAAGACGAATAATCTCAAGAGGCAGATTTCTACTTTTTCCCAAAAAGATAGTGAAACATTGTATCAGGCTTGGGAAAGATTTAAAGATTTATTGAATTTGTGTCCACATCATGGTTATGAATCCTGGCGTCTCGTGAGTTATTTTTATGAGGGACTAACCAGTCGTGAGCGTCAATTTATTGAGATGATGTGTAATGGTGAGTTTTTGCAGAAAGATCCAGATGAAGCCATTGACTACTTGAATGAATTGGCGGAGAAATCTCACACGTGGACGGGACCAAGTGCTATGGAAAGTACGAGTCGATCACGACCGGCTGGCGTTTACCAATTGAAAGAAGAGGACAATCTAAAGGCCCAATTACAATCACTGACCAGGGAGATTGAGTCTTTAAAGATTAAGAATGTGGCTCAAGTTGACTCACGTGCTCCATGTTTTATTTGTGCAGGGATGGGTCATGTTGCACAAGATTGTCCCATTTATAGTGAAATGAGGGGACTTTACGATGAGCAGTGCAATGTCGTCGGAACGTACAACAAATCGTTTTCGCCCTACTCTCAGACGTATAATCCCGGATGGAGAAATCACCCAAATTTTAACTGGAAATCAGATTTTCAGCAACACACTCAGCCGAACCAGCACTGGAAGTCTGAAAGGGCAACCTCTGCATCGCCTACGAAAATTCTTTGGAGGACACTTTGCAATCATTTATGCATGCACAAAGTCAAACTAACCAAAAATTTGACTCTATTCTTACGCAAGTGTTAGAAGAAAATAAAGAAATGAAAAGTCAGATTTCTAAACTGACTAGTGCTTTAACTATGCAGGAACCAGGAAGATTTCCATCTCAGGCCCAAAATCCTAAGGGACAACATATGGTGCAAACCTCAATTGCCGGGGCCTCAAATATCAAAGAAGTCAATGCCATCACCACACAAAGCCAAAAGGTGGCCGATGAAACTAATCTAGGGCAGAAAAATATTCATGAAGAAGAAGTGATTAAAAGTCCAATTTTGATGCCCTTTCCCCAGGCCTTACAACGTAGCGGGAAAACATGGAAATCAAGGTGACATTCTTGAGCAATTAAGACAGGTTAAAATTAATCTTCCTTTACTACATGTGATTAAACAGGTGCCATCATATGCCAAGGTCATAAAGGATCTATGTACGGTTAAAAGGAAGCATCACATCAAGAAGACCGCATTCTTAGCAGAACAAGTCAGCGCAGTAATCGAACAGAAGACGCCACTAAAATATAAAGATCCCGGATGTCCCACAATTGCTTGCTTTATCGGAACGCATGAATTCGGTCAAGCTCTGTTAGACTTGGGAGCCAGTGTTAATCTTATGCCTTACTCTGTGTATCTGCAGCTAGGACTTGGTGAAATAAAACCCACATCTGTGGTATTACAGCTGGCCGATCGATCCATGAGGAAACCACGGGGAGTAGTTGAAGACGTCCTGATTCAGATCGATAAATTTTATTACCCCGTTGACTTCCTTATTTTAGATACACAATCTGCTGTGGATACTAACTCTAAGATTCCACTTATATTAGGCCGACCTTTCCTCGCAACTGCTAATGCCCTTATTAATTGCAGGAATGGCCTCATGAAGCTATCTTTCGGGAATATGACGTTGGAAGTCAATATCTTTCATGTCGGAAAGCAACCCCCAGAAGACGATGATTGCCAACAGAGTTTCATGATTGATGCACTTCTACCGGATGGATTAGACATGAGAAATAATTTTGACTTTCTTGAAAGATTTTTGGTTAATTCCGTTAACATCAGTGATGATCATGAATTTTCTGATATATCTGCGATTTTTGATCTGCAGGGTCAGGGAACAGAAAAGTGGAAACCATGCTTTGAGAAATTGCCCCGAGAGATAGAGAAACCAAAGCCTTCAACCGAAGAATTTCCAAAAGTTAATTTGGCGCAGTTACCAAATGGTCTAAAACATGCATTCTTGGGCCCAGGTGATACGTTTCCTGTTGTTATCTCGTCAGAGCTCACTCCATCACAAGATATACAGTTGCTTGATTTATTACGAGAACATAAATCTGCAATAGGGTGGACAATTGCGGATATTAAAGGTATTAATCCCTTAATTTGTTCACACAGGATTCACCTGGAAGAAGGAGCAACTCCGCGAAGAGACCCCCAACGTCGACTTAACCCTACCATGAGGGAAGTCGTGAAAAATGAGGTTTTAAAATTGTTGGATGCAGGTATCATATACCCAATTGCAGATAGCGAATGGGTTAGCCCTACACAGGTAGTGCCAAAAAAATCCGGGGTTACGGTCATGAAAAATGATGAGGGTTCATTGGTACCAACGAAGGTAGTAACCGGATGGCGAATGTGTATTGACTATCGAAAATTAAATTCCGCCACTCGGAAAGATCACTTCCCTCTTCCATTCATTGATCAGATTTTAGAAAGAGTTTCAGGTCATCCTTTCTATTGCTTTCTAGATGGATATTCTGGATATTATCAAATTGAGATTGCTTTAGAGGATCAGGAAAAGACTACTTTTACTTGTCCATTTGGTACTTATGCTTTTCGTCGCATGCCTTTTGGATTATGTAATGCGCCGGCTACTTTTCAGAGATGTATGATGAGTATTTTCAGTGACATGATCGAAAAGTGCATGGAAGTTTTTATGGATGATTTGACAGTTTTTGGTGAGTCATTTGAATCATGTCTACTAAACTTGAAGGCTGTATTGAGTAGATGTGAAGAAAAAGGACTAGTACTGAATTGGGAAAAATGTCATTTCATGGTGTCATCTGGAATTGTGTTAGGACATATTATTTCTGAGAAGGGGATAGAAGTCGACAAATCAAAAATTGAGTTGATATCTAAACTACCTGCCCCAAAATCACTCAAAGATTTACGATCTTTTCTTGGTCATGCAGGTTTTTATAGGAGATTCATACAAAATTTTTCAGGTATAACAAGACCATTATGCAATCTCCTTGTAAAAGATGCCGCATTCGAATGGACCAGAGAGTGTGAGCAAGCTTTCCAGACACTTATTAGTAAACTCATTTCCGCGCCCATAATGCAGCCGCCTGATTGGAACTTGCCGTTTGAAATCATGTGTGATGCGAGCAACTATGCTGTTGGAGCAGTTCTTGGTCAACGAAGAGAAGGGAAGCCTTTTGTCGTTTATTACGCTAGTAGAACCTTAAACAGTGCTCAGATGAATTATTCAACTACTGAAAAGGAACTACTAGCAGTTGTTTTCGCCCTAGAAAAATTTCGTTCTTATTTGATCGGTTCACCAATTATTGTTTTACAGATCATGCAGCTTTAAAATACCTGTTTTCAAAAAAAGATGCAAAGGCAAGACTAATTCGATGGATTTTACTTTTGCAGGAATTTGATCTGACCATCAAGGATAAAAAAGGCGTGGAGAATATGGTTGCCGATCACCTGTCTCGACTAGAATTTAATCAATCTGATGGCGATGCACCAATACGAGATGATTTTCCCGACGAGCATCTGTTTGCCGTTTCCCAACTACCATGGTATGCGAATATTGTGAATTACTTAGTCACAGGTGAAACTCCATCCTCATGGAATTCACAAGATAAGCGTAAGTTTTTGGTTGTGGTACGAAATTTTTACTGGGATGATCCATATTTATATAAGTACTGCCCTGATCAAATTATGCGACGATGTATTCCCGAAAGTGAAGTTGAAAGTGTGCTTAATTTTTGCCATGGTGAGGCATGTGGTGGTCATTTTTCTATGAAAAAGACGGCAGCAAAAATTTTTACAGTGTGGTCTTTATTGGCCGACTTTATTCAAAGACACGGACAGATTTTGTCGCTCTTGTGATAGGTGTCAAAAGTTAGGTGCTTTGTCCCGACGACATATGATGCCACTTAATCCCATTATTGTGATAGAATTATTTGATTGTTGGGGAATAGATTTCATGGGACCATTTCCATCGTCTTTTGGATACCTATATATACTACTTGCTGTCGATTATGTGTCTAAATGGGTCGAGGCTATCCCTTGCCGAAAGAAACAATAATACCAGTGTCGTGAAATTTTTGAAAGAAAATGTGTTATCTAGATTTGGAACACCGCGCATTATTATTAGTGATCAAGGGACACATTTTTGTAATCGTTCTTTCGAGGCTTTGATGCGCAGGTACGGTGTTATGCATAAAGTTTCCACCGCCTATCACCCGCAAACGAATGGACAAGCTGAACTTGCCAATAGAGAGATTAAGCAGATTTTGGCGAAGACGGTGAACCCGAATAGGAAGGATTGGTCTTTACGTCTACCTGATGCACTCTGGGCATACCGCACGGCATATAAATCTCCTCTAGGGATGTCTCCATACAGACTTGTTTTGGCAAAGCCTGTCATCTACCTGTTGAATTAGAACATAAGGCTTATTGGGCTGTTAAGACACTTAATTTTGATTTGCATGATGCAGGTATTGAACGGAAACTCCAATTATCCGAGCTTGAAGAATTGAGGAATGATTCTTATGCCAATTCAAAGATCTACAAAGAAAAAATGAAGGCGGCTCATGATAAGCAGATATTGCGAAAAACTTTTCAGCCAGATCAACGAGTCCATCTTTATGATTCACGCCTGCATCTCCACCCGGAAAACTAAGATCAAGATGGACAGGTCCTTACGTGGTGAAAAGAGTTTTCCCAACGGTGTGGTCGAAGTTCATGATCCATCCGATGGGCGAATATTTCGAGTGAATGGACAACGATTGAAGAATTATGAGGAGCGAATCAACCGTGCAGAGGAGATCGCCCTAATAGATCCGATCTACTAATTCCACCCAGGTCGTATTTTTCTTTTCGTAGTTCTCATTTTATTTGTTTTTAACAGTTGGGACACTGTCCAGGTTAGGTTGGGGATGGGATACGTCAAACCAAAACAAAAAAAAAACAAAAAAAAAACAAAAAAAAATAAAAAAAAATCTAAAGAAAATGCGGTTTATTTTGTCTATTTGGTAATTTTTGTATAAATAGATTACATGACATGTTGATGTGCTTGATTTGTGACTTGTTTTGCATTTTAAGTATGATGTTTGAA